>VZRF01011695.1:50501-68612 GCA_013396875.1 Vireo altiloquus
CCCTGGCTTATTTATTGAAGTCACAAGAAGCACATTATTTGTACTTCAGATGCATATATCAGTTTCTAGAATTACTTAGCTATCTTCAAGCAATTCTTTTTAATTTAATAGGATTTATCTCACCTAACTGGAGCTGTCTAAAACTGAGTTGGTCAAACTCCTAGGAGCAGGAGGCCTCTTGGGATCAAACAACAATCCAAGTTTAAAAATAGTGGTCAGAAAATGAGATCATGGTAAAATCATAATAATCTTTGTTTAAGGAGGAGTTGATGGTGGTTCTCAGGCTATGGACTTACATTGATGCACACATCAGATGATCTTTCTAAAGCTCAGACATCAACATATAAAAGTGTAGATCAAATGAGGAAAATCAATAAAAAAAGATTACTAAGAAAAGACTGTGTGATCCTAAAAGCTTGAGGTGAATAGTTTAACAAGATTAATTAAAATATTTTGCGTATCATATCCAGCCAATCATTTGAAGCTGCGTCCGAAAACACAAGGTTAGTTTCCAAAGTGGTCATTGACATTCTGAAAGTCTCTTTGGTACTTTATACTAATCTGGAAGAGCGTGAAAAGGGGGCTGATAAAACCTTCTGACAATGCTCATCTGTTGATGGTATTGAAGGTGATGGCTGACTAATCAGGAGACCTTATGAAACAAGGAATAAGATGATGGATAAATTCACTTTAGGAGCCAAGCAATGGATGTGTGAACCAATGTGCATTGATGGGCACTTAGCTGACTATTTATATTCAGGATTGATATAGTCTGATTAGGATAGTTTTATTAAACAGTACAAATTACAATAAAAACCACCCTTTATGTTCCCAAATACACCTTTCTAGCCCCCTGCTTTTTTTTTTCTCAGGCTTGGTGCTTACATGTGATACAGAATTATGTTTATTTTGTGTGGCTTGGCAGGAGTATGCAGAGAATCCAGGTTCATGTCCGCTTTTGGTTTGAGGTCCTGTGCTCTTAGTACAAACAAAAAGGATTATGTTTTTAGTTCTGATTGTCTTATGTGGATCTGGCCTTAGGTCCAATGGCTGCTGTTTTCTGTGGCTTGTATGATGTGTTGGCAGAGGAGCATGGTCTGTGAAAGGAAAGAGATAGAGAATGTTTTCATCTCCTGCTATGACTCAAGTGCATGTGGCTTCTCACTAAATCCCATTTCTCAAAATCTATAAAAGGATTTTTTGTTTGTTTTTTAAGCAAGTGATTAATGGTGCAGGGTTTTCTTTCACTTGACAGGTTAAGACATGGAGAGTACATGCAAATGTTTGCTTTTGGCTGGCAGGGTTATTTTCTAAGTTAGGCCATACCCTCCTGACTGCCTGCAAGCAGCTGTATTTCCCTTGTGATTCCCAGGGACATGCAGCTTCCTTTCTCCCTGACTCTCAGAAATGTACAGCACATAACAACTGTCTTCAATTTGGCTTCCCAGCAGTATTAGGGTGTAATACCTCAGGTACGCAGTGTGTGACACATTCAGTTGTGCTGAACAATTTATTAAACCTTACTGTGCTTCATTAGTGAGTGCTTAATTAGTTTGCAGTTCAGGAGTGTATTGTTTTGCAATATGTTACAGGTGGTATAATAGCATTTGATACTATGGTTAGTAATATAAAGGCATGGAGATTTTTCTTTAAAATTCAAATTCCTCCATGATTTTAGGTGACCTGAGGCAAATCCTGTCATATTGCTAAAACATCACTAATATTGCATAATAGGTTTTTTTAATTCATTTTTTATGTTTAACATTAACATATGACCCATATTTTTAAACTGAACTTTGGGCGTCTTCTGTCTTTTGCACTATTAAGTATTATTTATATTGACATGTTCAGACATTCTAGTTATTAGACCATCTTTAGATCAGTTTTTCCTGACTGTTCCTGCTCTCTCAAAGGAATATGCGTGCTCTTAAAAACATCTGAAATGTAAACCATATGTACAAATAGTTTTAATTTGCATGCACATAACTATTTTCTGCCTATACTCCAGAACTTTATTGAATTCTCAGTTTCTTGAGAGTAGAAATTGAAGTATTTAAAAATTTTTTAGAGCAGAATGTGATCATTTGTTTATATCAAAATAGGTAGACTACACTCACTAATATTCATAATTATTGCTGTTTCAACACAAAACGTGTTCAGCTGTGGGATTCCTTATTTCACTAAGAAAGCACATGAAGTTCAAGTAGCTGCCTGTGTTCTTAATTGTCTAAAACATTATTTACAATTAAAAATAAAAATGGCATATCTGTTCAGAATTACTGAGTATCACTGAAATGCTTCCTGGGGAGCAATAAAAAGGTTCTGTCAAGTTCTGTCCCCTTGGCTTCAGATAAATTTTGACATCCAACTTCATAGTTCCCCCTCCTAGCCTAGCTGATGTAGGTTTTGGAAGGCATCTGCGCTGAAAACAGTGACTTTTTGAATGAATTGGTAGGGACTGTTTTTCTCCTCAATAAATTGTTTCAAGTTTTAAAATCTTACAGCTCAAGGACACTTTGGGTGATCAATGAGGGCAGTTCAAACAGTTCAGCAGATAACTGTGTCTCTTGTTTTCTTTGGGATATGGTTCTTTAATAAATTTGAATTAGATATGCATTAAAAGTAAGATGCCCTCTGAAGAAGATGGGACCTAATTTTTAAGAAAACCATGGCCAGATGTTTGAGAGGAAGAATGGTGAGGCCTAGCAGTGAATGGGAATAGGTTGAGAGGGGGGAATAGGATTTTTTGACTGTTCTCAAACCCAAAAATGACAGGTGAGAGAGTAATGATCTGCGCTATATGAGTTTATTCCCAGATATTTCCCAGTTGACCTAAGTGAATAAAGTTTGGGTTTGGTTAAACCCTTGCATCTTGTCTTTGTATCTCTGTTTGGGAAAAAGAAGTTTTATTCAGTGATCAGGATGCTCCACTGCCAATAATACAGTTATTGACTAGTTCAGGGAGTTAATTATGTGTTGGTGATACCTAAAGTAACTAAACAAGTTTTGAGTGCCGCAGAGCTTACAGCACTTGGCGTGTTTATGGAGGTAAGAAAACTAACACTGAACACATTTCAGTTCTCTGTATGTTAGAGTACATTGAAATGTGGGCAAGCTGCAGAGAAATCTTAAGGAGTGCCTCAAAATGGAATACCTGAAGAGCTCAATGTCTTATGTTTATTAAAAAGTCTAATTATAGTCTGTAAGCATCCTTATATTCAGAATATACTGAGTAAGTGGAGACTCTGCGATATGTCTGAGAGAAGCTTAGTAAGATCTATTTGATAACACACCAGTGAATTCCTAACCAAACTGAAATACATGTATTTTTTAGAATAAGGGTCACAATTATGAGAAGAAAAAGCTTCCAAGAAAAGTAGCAGATTATCCATGTACTCACGAGTCAGATGTCTGTGGAAAGCAGGTTGGCCAAATACAGCTTGTGCTGTAATCAAGTATAAACAGTTGGATCAAAATCATGTAATGCAAAGGCCTTTAACCTCTTGTCACACAAGCTCAAGGCTAGATGAGATGACCTAAGGCTCCCCCTGGTCCTTTAGGCCCAATAGGAAAAGTATCAGTAATGAAAACCAGATCGTCATCTTGAAAATAAGATGTATGGGAAACAAACATCATACTTGGCAAGGATGCTACCCAACATGATTCAATAACACAGACAGTTGTATTCACAGGAATACAAATACCTAGTTGTATGTGGATAAGAAAACAGTGTAAGAAATCACAAGGAAAAGCACTTTTTCTTTCCCCCCCTTTTTTTTCTTCTTTTAAAAATTTTTTTATTACTTTTGTTTTTTTTCATATCAAAGTTGTGAAATATTTGGAACCACACTATTTAAAATATGGAAGCGCATTAGATAGAAATAAGAAGCACCTCTTACCTTCTTAAATGTAGAACTATAAATAGTCATATTGTTATTCTTTTTTTATAAGACTTCAATCTGTTTATTTAAGATCATTAGCAATTTTCCAAAGTATATATATTCATGAACATGAGTGGCTGAGTCCAGGAGAGATTCTGCCCTCTGCAGAGGAGCAGTGAACATTCTGTTTTCCTGTTGGGTGCAGCAGGGCCTCTTCTGGAAACAGAGGCAAGATGGGTTACTGTTACAATGTCTGGCACAGAGTAAGAGTAAGAACTAACAAATAAAACTGTACACCATAGTGTCTGGACATATTTGACAACAGTAGATGATAAGAGTCAGTGTGTTTTCTCAGTTATTTTTCAGCAAACCATTTTTCTTTGTTATGTTTCAAAGGAAGCAAGCAAACTTGGTCCAAATACTGAGATTTACCATATTTAGTTCTTGGTAAAAATGTGAAATTATTTATTTTGAGATATTCCTATATTTGGGAGTACTTGAAAACATATTATCAAATGAGTTGTTTTGTTTTAAGAATGGCTTGTAACTTTCATAATTGTAGCACGTGTTGTTACAACAACCACTTTGGGCCGAAAACCAGGTGATCATGCCTTGGAAAAAGTAAAAAAAGAAACTATCTTATCCCAATTCTTGCCCCAGTTTGGATCCTTTTTTTTGTATAAACGATTACTTGAAAACCATACACATCATTCATTTTTCACTATTATTTGAAAACTTAACAGCCATAAGTGATTTCTTTCTTCATTTTTACTCCTGTAATCTCATCCATTGTTTTTGCTCATTGGAATTTTTCTCTCTCTACTTTTCATTTTTCCCTCTCCATCTAAATAAACATTTTTTTATTGGTGAAATAATATCCAGTTTTCCTCTGGGAAAAGAGGTGCTGCCAATAAAATATGTTCGGGAATTTCAGGATATGAGAGCTTTTCAGCTCATTCTTCCTTAGAGGTCTGTAGCTATAGGGAAGCTGTGTTGAGTAGTGTAAATTTGTGGTCTCACAGCTACATCTAGCACAGCTTAGTTTGGAGTTCCTCTTTTTCCCTAGGCACTTACCCACAGGGGAGGGAATGCAGTATGTAATCACAATTCCCTGTTAATTCTGTGATATGAAATAACTGAGAAATTTCAGTTAATTTTTTTTTTTTTCTTTATGCTGTAGTTAACTGTGCCCAGTGCAGTGTAACACAGTAGAATCACCTCATCCTTAGAAGCACTTGTCAGAAAAATATGGGCCTGCCTGGTAGAATGTATTAGCCCAATACATTGTCTCCATTTTATTATGAAGCTGCTGGGGAAGCTGTGATATACAGCACTGTCATTACAGATCTATTGTTAGAAGGGCTCTACAGTCTTCTGTGCACTGCCATTAATTTATAGCAGTAAACAATATGTAGCCCTCCAACTGCAGCAAAGCAGAATCTTTTAATGAGGTGGATGTTATTACCACAATAAATCAGTGCATTCGTGTAATGTATAATTCAATGTGTGTATTCCCACTGTAACTTCTCTGAGTAAGCTGATAGTGTATCATTGTCAGTGCACAGCTCCACAGTTCTTTTTTTTTTCCCCTAAGCTTTTTTCATTTGGGGACTTTTTTTTATTTGCTTGCAAATAAATGTGACATGTCTTGATAGTTGTCCTGTTGCAGGCTTCAGAAACCAACTGTAACAATAACAGCTAAAATCAATACTGTGGATTCTGGCTATATAGATCTCTGCATGATACCTTTTTTTTATTTTTTGAAAAGAGAATGAAATCAATTCTAATTGAGTTTAGCTTTATATTCAAGGAATGTAATTCTATAACTATTGATTTGGGCTATACTCATTTGGAGAGTAATAATAGAGGCAGATAAAGAGAATACATAAAATGTTACAGAACCATACAGCACAACACTGTTCCTATTTTTAATTTATATAATTTGTCTACCGATGACCTTCTTTCTTCTTTTTCTCCCTCAAGCATATCTGAGCCTTTAGGGAAAATCAGTACAGATGGAGATTCCAAAATGGTTCTTGTAACAAAGAGACTTCTTGGAGTCAGTTTCTTACTTCCCTGGAATAAATTTGCTAAATCAGATAAAAATCCTTTTATACAGGAACAACTTCTTTTAAAGGGTTACATTTCAAATTAGTGAACTGCAAAAATAGTAATTAACCTAAGATGTTTTTCTTTATTCTACTGCAATGTGAAAGCTGCTCTAAGGAAAAAAAGTAAGATTTAGATTAGATTTTAGGTCATTCAAAGATCTAATCTGTTCTAGAAGAGAAAATACTTTGAAGCTTGTATGCCAAGTTTCACGTCAGCTGCGAAGAAGTGGTTATTTGAATAATCATCATCTCAATAGAAGACATAATTTTTCACTTGAACTCTGCTTGAATTAAAGATTAGGTTACTGATACTTTTGTTCAAGGACTTTTAGTTTTTCCTCACCTTCTAATGTGTTCTTAAGTACATTTATTCTTGGAGAAAGAAGGAAATACTATTTCATGTTTATTCTTTGCTTATATTTGAATGCACCCATTGTCTGTACAGATGTACATAATTTACATTAATAACATACTGACAATGTGCTCAATCTGTATACAAAATTTTATTGCATACATATTTTACATATATATCGAAAGATATTTTAGAACTTACAATATTTTACATGTGCAATTGCCAAATTCACTTTTTTGGGTTTCTCAGTCATTTGTATGAAAAAGCTATAAAAGCTATACTCAGCTTTTCAAATAATAGAGGTAAAAGTCTGCTGTGGAAATGCACAGCTCTAGATAGCAAAATATTATGTTTCCTACTTTTAAATAAATCCCTGGGTGTTTATATTCTAGGTAAACACTGAACAAAGAATAATAGCATTGGTGAAAGTGTGATGGACATTTTTAGTCATAAATATGCTGTTTCTTTTATATCAGTGTTTTTATATAGAAATTCTGGTCTTTCATTTGTCTATTTCAAAGGCTGAAATTTTATGAATTAAGTAAAACTTGGCTTGAGATGGTGAACAGAAAGCATAGAAACAAGAACAGTATTATCAAAATTCCAAGCCCACTGTTAATATTCTACCACCCCATGAATCACTACTTTTTTCTTCCAAAAAAATCCAAAAACATTTCTCAGTGTTGCTTCCTGTTTGCTTAATAGTGTATCCAACATGCACACATATCCACAGGCACCCAAGTTAAACAACACTTTGTCCCAGACGTTCCACTGTGAATTGGATGGAGTCAGTGACTTGAATCAGCAGTAAATGGAGCCTGCATTAATGCAGAAGAGGTTTTTCCGAGCAGCCATGTGCGTGTGCATGGTATCCTGGCTCTGAGTACATAGATCTCCTTGGGTGCTTACAGAAACCAACATCTGCTTTTGCAAAGCACCAAACCCAGTCTTCTCCGTGCATGCCAGTAATTCTGGTTACCAAAAAGAGCAAGAGGAGTATGATGTGGTAGTATTCACATTAATTTTGTTTGCTTAATGAGTTTATTTTTACCAATCTTGCAGCCTATTGGAGCTTTGAACCCAAAGAGAGCAGCGTACTTTGCTGAGAGATACGAGTCGTGGGAAGATGATCAGGTCCCAAAATTTCACTATGGCACTCATTACTCAACAGCAAGTTTTGCACTCACGTGGTTGTTAAGGATTGTAAGTATTTCTTTTAAAAAATGCTTTTCCTTTAAATGATAATCAAAGCAACAAATATCTAAGCTAAAACTGAATGGAATGTGAAAGGACTGAAGTTTTCTAGTAATTGTAATCATTAGTGTAGGAGAAATGTGCTCTGAAGTTCAAGCAGAAAGTTTTCATTTTTGTGGTACAGCCTTTTCAAATCAGTAAAGCTTTCTCTCCTTGAAAGTTGCTTTGTAGTGTACATACTTCTTTAAAAATGGTTAACTTCCCTTCCTTGCGTATTTTCCGATGGAACCAAGTACCAGGCATTTGTGGTTCTTAATTAATGTATTTAATTTTCCCCTCCTAATGAGTGTGAGTTGGTTTCTGATGATCATGAAGTTCTGTGGTGTAAATAATTAATTTTTCAAAATCTGCTACAATTTATATGGAATTTACTTCGAGCTGCTACATATTGATAATGTATTGGTTAAACAATACATTTTTCAATAAAATTGAAAGGCGATTTATCTCCTAGGAAGTAATTTCTTTGGGAAAGCATTAGCAGCACATCATTAATTAAAGCTTGTTAGAATGTACAAGCATACATAAATCCTTGAAGTAATTTATAGTGCTTAGCTAATTTCAAGCAATTATCCTCTAATATGTGCTTAAGTGTTCTTTAACTAAGAGGAGGCTTTTAAATCTTCCAAACATTTTTCTAAATCATAAATTATATATGAAACAATAACAGTCCTAAAGCTCTCAGTATTGAATGCTACCATTTAGATTAACAGATCACCTTAAACAAAGTAAAACACATATTATTTTTGTTACATGCTAGTTTAGTAAGATATCGGAGCTTTTTCATGTTGTTGAGAGCAATTTGTGTCACAGCTGACTGCAGTTTCTACTTCAGTCTTTAAGTATTTTCTTTTGGTTTTATTTGCTTTTCTTTATCTGAGTATGTATGCATGAAGTAAGATTAAGAAGCATTTATTGAACAAACAAGCATCAGTTTGTTTTTCTCATTCTTAAATAATAGAATTAGCCCTTTGCTATTAATCATGTGTCTCCCAGAAAAAATAGCATCTTTTACAACCAGACCCCAAAAGAATAATAAGTGCCCTGAAATTTCTGAAGAGGTGCTTTGTTGTTTTTAATGAATCTTTTTATATATGTTTAGGAACCCTTCACAACACTCTTCCTAAATCTACAAGGTGGGAAGTTTGATCATGCAGATAGGACTTTTTCCTCTATTTCAAGAGCGTGGCGGAACAGTCAGCGTGACACTTCTGACATCAAGGTAAAACACTTCCTGAAAGGTAGTAGTATGTTCTATATGGTATCTGCCTTTAGTGGAGCTGGGAGTGTAGGATGGAAGGAAGAAGACTGGGAGATATCCCACCATTTGGGAGAAGATGCAAGGCAGATGACACGTGGTTTTACTTCTGTCAGAATATTTCGGTGAATTCTTCTGTAAAACTGTAGCAAACATTTGTAGCCCTGCGACTGGAATATTTTGAACTGGAGAGGAAAACAAAGGAGACAAGGATGGTGGCAGTGGTGGGAAAGGTCAAATCCAAGAAGATAGATTAATATCAGAGTTTGGTTTTTGTAATGGAAGGAAGGATGGAAAAGTGCAGTGTGAAGAAAATCAAGGGCAAGTTCAAGGATGTCATTCAACCAGCAAGAGACCTAAGTGACTCAAAATCAAAAGTGACACTCATATTCCTGGTGAGCAGACAATTTAGGAAAGGGTTGATCTGCAAATTAATAGAAGGCAAAAATTGTCAACTGACAGTGTTGAAAAAGGGATGTCTTTATTGCATCTGTGAGTCCCCATCAATAGAATCAATGGCAATCAGTGACTAGTGGAATTATTACCACTTACAAAAAGATATAATGTCAATATGAAATTGGGAAAGAAAAGTTTAGAAAATACAAACACATTAGGTTTTTTTTTCAAATTAATTGGTCATTATGGGCTTAATTCCCTTAATTTCCACAAGACTGGCTGACAGTATTTCTGAGTGCATTTTTAGGGGTTTTTGAGAAATGGGGGAGGAGAAAGATATCAGTAGTGGACAAATCAAGTATTTAGTACAGAAAAAAAAGGGAGCCAAGAAATTATGAGGTGAGTTTAACTACAATTCACAGAAATACTTAGGCAAATAATCAGACTATGTTTAAGTGCCAGGAAGATAGCTTGGAGACAAGCAAATGAAACACATGTTTATCAAGAAGAGATTATGTCAAAGCAATCACAGTTTGTGATGAGAAAAGGTAGCAGACCTTATGGGCAGAGAAGAAGCAGATGATGATCTTAGTTTTTTACATTGTCTTATGAGTGAGCTGGGATTACTCTGTCTAAAAGAATCCACTGTATTTGGAGAATAGCTACCAGCAGTTCATTATTAAAATTGAAATATGTACTGAGTGGAATTCTTCTTGATAAAAACAGGTTAGGTCTCAATTGCCATTGATTGGAAGGTACTGAAAGTGCAGGGAAATTGGTAGTGCTTCTTGCAGAAGGGAAAAATTATTTTAGAAAAGTATTAGTGAAGTTTATTAGGGAAAGATAATAATTACAATTTTCATGCAGATTCTCATACAGTTATAACACAAGGAACAATCTACTGTGAAAAAAAAAGATTTAGGGTTCTAGTACATCACCAGTGCATGTGAATTAACAGTATAATAGTATAACAAAAGGTGAGTAACATTTCATGGAAGATACATCAACAAGACATAATGGAACTGAAAATATATGACAAAAATCTTCGCTTTTGCTCAGCTTTGATAAGGTCTTAGCTGGAATATCACATCCATAGTTGTGGGCTAGCTGGAGAGAATTCACACTGGAGCAATGATAACAATGCAAGGTCTTGAAAATAAAACGCAGTGAAAGACTGAGTAGCTGTGCTTATTTTTCTTCTATAGCAGAGCAGATTGAGGAGGAACTTGTGTCCTTCTGTTACATGGAGACTGCTGTAAGGAAAAAAAAAAGGGAAAAAAAAAGGAAAAAAAAACCATCTATGCTGGATAGGATAGGAATTAATGGTCTTAAATCTCAGGAAGATTTTGGTTAGAATCAAAGTAACCTTCCTAACAGAAAAATAAAACCAATGAATGTTTCCCTGGCAGTTAGTCTAGGGAGGGGTTTTCAGAAATGCTTAGGTAACTTTTGGAAATCATGTATGTGCAAGCTGGTACTGCCTTTAAAGGCATCCCTTCTGTTATGGATGATCTCTGGGAGTTGCTTACAGTTCCTGAGACTGTGAACTGCTGTGAATTACATGATGCTGCTGTGAAGCATCCGAGTGAGTATTAAGATTGACTAGAGGAGTCTTTTCGTGAGACTGGATGAGCAACCAGGAAGAGGATGAGATTTCCAAAGGACGTTTCAAAGAATTAGAAAGGAAGATGTTTGAATGTTTCCATCTTCACTGGAAATACCTGTATTCCCCATGTTTTATTGCAGCTGTGAAAACCGGGTTTCCTGATGCTTGGTGCTCTACCCTGCAAGTGTTTGTGAAATAAATACATGACTAAAGTGTCGCACATGCCTCTAGAAATTTTCTGCATGCAGAATTGCAACATTTTAGCCTCCTTTTGCTTGAAAGTGTTTAGTTGACTCATGCATGGAAGAGCCTGAACAAAGTGGAGCACATAATTGTGCTCCTGTAGTTATTAGCAAGTAGGGGGCACAAAGGAAAAAGAAGGGTTTGTTCCTCTTCCAGCTGAGAAAATTGTGACATTGAGAACCATTGAGCTGATTACAAGAAATGACCTCTTCTTCCTTCTTGTGTGGGAAGAATGAATGCAGTTACTGATGCTGCTTATTGTTAGTTGGAAGTTATATAGTTAGTTAGATTATCTTAGTTGGAAGCACTGTATGTTACAGGGAGGAGTAGCAGGAGCTGGCTTTAGAAAGAACTGCTGCTGGCTGGTGTCACTTCAGCAGGGAAAGCTGAAGCATATGTGTGGTCACAACCAATCTGTGTCAATATCCTTGGATTGATGATCAAAGCATGAAACCAGTGCTCCTCTGTAGAATAACCTTTGCTTGAACTTTGCAGATTTTGATTTCAAGAGGTGATATGTCACATAAAATTCAATTTCTGAGTTTTCCCTATTCGTTTATTTGAGCAATGCAAATTAAAAATCCTTTGGAAGTTTACTGGTGTCTCACTACCACTCTGGCATTATTTACTAATTAGCTCAGGACCGGTACCTTTAAATGATTAACCATGTGTTTTTAAGTTAAATCTTCTGCACTAAAGAATACTGAATGTATTTAAATTCTGTGACAGTACCACTTGGTTCTTTTAAAGTACTATATAAGCATGACTATTAACTCAATTACTTCTTAATTTACATTATTGGTGCAAGCAATCCTGGTTAGTTTTGTTAATACCACAGGAAAAGCAAACCTGGATAGCCTGGCAGTATTTGCCTGTACTTGTTCAGAAGCACTTGTTCTGGTTTGGCAGCTAACCTGTTGCAACACATTTATTTCTCATTATGTTTACCACAGCATAATTGTAACCCATGTTACACTTTGCATGTATGTTCCCTTTTTCCACTGTAGTAGTTTGCTGATTGTTTTTCAGGGTTTTTTTTTTGTTAGTACCATGTATGCAGATTTCAAGATCATCTGAAATCCTCTTGCTATCCTCCAAATAGCTGTGTTGCCTTCTTAGTGTCATCTGGAATTTTACTTGTGCACCTTCTGCACCAGGCCATTAATGAGATTATTGACTAGTATGAAGAGCAGGGCAGACTCCATTACCGTGTCCTACCAGTTTGACAGTGAACTATTGATAACTGCTCCTGGAATATGGATTTCCAGCTCGGCTCCTCCCACATTATTGTAACCCAATCTCATCTCCATTCCTCTAGTTTGCCTGTAGGAATGTCATGGGAGACTGAGGCAGTCTCAGAGGTCTTTCTCAAAAGGGAAGCAACACCTTGCCACTTTTTCTTTCACCATTCACTACTGCAACTTCCCTTTGCAAAGAAAATTAGATTGGTTTAATGTAATTGATTTTTTAAACAATTTTTAACCAAGCTACAGTCACTACTATGGAGTTATGTACTGTTCTTCTTGTCTTTTCCTCTGCTGCTTTGTGTTTCTTTTTCATGTGCTTTGGGTTGCTTTTGGTGAATTTGGTTAGTTTTGTTCAAAAAGAGGTGCTAGGAGACCATAATATTAAAGAAAAAATTAGTAAACCTCAATTACACTGTTCTAGATTGTTCCACCATAAAATTGACACTAATTTGTGAAGTCTTGTGATATGACACAAGTCAGTGACAGCTACTGTAAGGCTGGGGGGATGGTACTGAACATCTGAATTTGTATCTCATACAGGTGTGTTTGGCCAGTTATGATCCTCATAGTGTAAAACAGCTGAATTTTAGGTAAAGAAATGCTGTTTTGGCAAGTTAACTATATTGTAAAACTGATTAGCATCACATAATTTTAGACAGTTTAAAGTCTAAATTTTCGTGTTTAAAGTCTCAGAAGTTACAGGATTGAAGTTGCTGTCAAATTGGCAACATGACCTTTGTATAGGAGAAATTTCATGTCGTAGTAGTCACAAAAAGAACAATGACCAGCAAAATTCAGAAGCAAGTACCTAGAAATTCAGATTTTTAACCATAAACTCCCTGTCTGGTGTTGTAAAAGTTTTAACATATTTAGGATACAGATCTGTGGTTTTCATGAAAGATTTGGTTTTGTGTAAAACTGTGCTGAGATCCATAACAGGAAAATACTTCTCTGAGTTTTAAAAAACAAAATTTAAAAATCTCTAAATTTGGTCAGATCTGTTCATGGTAATCTGTGGGAACTGCAGTAGCTAAAAGTACAGACATCTGGGTGTGTGGATCAGAAAGTTCCATCTAATATATACAATCATCTTCTTTTATAGCCAGCCATGATTGTATTGAAAATGCAGCAAATGGTCTTAATATCTGCTCTGAACTCCTTGTGTAGGTGTTTAAATAACGAATTTGGAGTAAGTTATGGACAAGTTTGCTGAAGTCCAAAGGAGAAGGAATGTAGTTATACATGCTACTTTTTCCTCTTTCTCTGTCAAATGAACCTGAATTACCTAGTATATAAATATGGTCAATAAATACCGTTGAATACTTTTATTTATATTCTAAGTAAAAAGTTAAATAATTTATATATATATATATACACACATATATATATATATAGAGTAACAGGGTTTAAAGTGCCTTAAAGATGTGGGGTTTTGTCCAATGAGATATTGGCTCTATAAAATATATTTATTGATCAATAATGAATCAGTTGTTAATTGTGGCTATCATATATTTTATTAATCTACTAAATAAAAATCTGGACTTTTTATAATTTTCTTTGCTTAATTGTGAGTTACTGGGGATTTAAATATTTTTTTCAGGCTAGGAAACGTTTGAAGTATAATCACTTAGAGCTTTAACAGAGTGGTTAAACATTGACAAAATTAATTTCTTCATTAATTACCTTTAGAATTTTAATGGAAAATCCCCAAGTATTTTTCTTACAAGTTGGCAGACTCTCAGGCAGTGTTTTGAATCAATTTCTTAGTTGACAATTTCTAAGTGAGAAATTAACACACGTGTAGCAGATGGAGGGAAACTCATGTGTAGTTAGAAATTATACTTCCCAACAGTCTTGAAAATAATTCCATTGAAGTGTGATGAAAAAATGCGATTTGAGTTAATTTAATAGAGCAGTATATATATCTTGAATGCCATTTAAGTCCCCTAACAGAAGAAATAAAGTGTGGCAATATGAATAAATGTCTAGACTTCTAATATGCATTTTTATTATTCTGTTTGACAGGTTATGTATAAGCTTAATATTGCTTAATATGATTGTGAAATAATTTCATTTGAAAATTTGGTATCTTATGTTTTAATATGATTAGGGATCTGTCATTGTTTCTAGACATCTTTGGAGATCATATAACTTTGCTTCAAAATGCATCAGTTATTTTCTAAATAAAAGAAAAAAAACATTTAATTGCATGAATGAAACAAAGTATCTTGTATTAATTTTTTTATGCATGGTGGCCTATATGAAAATAAATTACCACTGTTGAACTGACATTCTGTTGATATTGCATGTTTGTAAAAAAATATTTTTAGTGAATATTCCTCAGGAATCATCATTTCCATGTGTTACAGGGCAGTTTTTTCTAGAGAAAAATGGTACTTTAGTTATATGCAGAATTTTATAAACATTTCAATAATAATCCTGATATGGCAGGTTTGGGTTTTTTAAAGTAAATACTGTGTTTTAGAGTCGTGTTGATACTGTCTGTGAGCTCCTTCATCAGTTGTGATGAAAAGGACTGAAGTCGTGCTTATCATGAGGCTGTCTTATCTCTGCCTTGTAGAAATGGTTAATTCCAACAGAGAAATTTCAGAAAGTTAGAAAAAGTATGGAGGCAACCAAAACTTTTATTTAGAAGGGAAGACCTCCTGAGGGTACAAATCTAAATTGACTAAAATCCTTTAGCTTGCAAAAAGAGACCCCTGAGGAAGAATGTGGTGATCATATAGGTCACTAACATTTACCGAGTTTCACAAGATGGGCATTAGGACCATCCATGAACTGTCAGGAAGCAGTTTCAGAACAGCCAAAGGAAAACCTGTGTAGGCAAAACTACAGTGTGGAGCTCATGCTTAATGATTTTACAAATCAGAAGCACGGATTAAGTCAAAACCATTTAGCTGTAAGAAGTTGACAGAATATCCATGGAAAGGCTGTATTTGCCCTATGTTAGTCCAGTCCTTGTCACTGTTCCTGGTGAGATATTAAGGGATTCTTCATTCTGGCCTCTCATGTCTTTTCCTGCATCTTCATGTGATGTTTGTGTGAAAACATTTGGTAACTCCTTCCACCTGACATTTAAAACAAGCAAAATGTGCATCCACTGAGGTTTTTTTAATGTTCTTGTGTGTTCAGGAAGTTCTGTCATTTTTGGAGTTGTACATATGAGTCAGAATCTGCTGTCTTAGTGTCAGTATGTGCATGTGATGTAAAGATTTTAAGAAAAAAAGAAGACCTCAACAAGTAGAGTTGAGAAGGTGTGTTAAGGACTGCAGTTACCAAATACATGAAGAATATTTGTTAACTTTGATGCCTTAGGTTTTAATTTTATATTTTTCCAATCCTGTACTGCTAGTGTAACTCTGAAGTTTCCTGTAGCTTGATAAGTGCTGTTCTCTCATGCTAAGACAGACATAACAAAACCTCTCTAGCTTGCTCTCCAAGGACACCCAGACCAAGAACTGTAAACCATCATCTTGGGGAGGGGGCCAAGCTTGGGGAAATTCCATCATTGGCTGGGTTCTGGTTGGTGAATTGATGCTGATATCAAAGTGTGAAGAACTCATGACCTGTCGTCCATTTTGGGATCCACTGAGGCAGGGCCGTCTAGAGCTCAAAGTGTGCATCTGAAGGCCTTTCAAATAAATCCCTCCTTTATTCCTTTATTCCTGTCTAGTCTCTCTTTCTGGGTAGCCATTTAAGGCATAAACTTGATAAAAATTAATATTTTGCTAGTTTTAGGAAAAACTGTTTTCCTTTAACTAATGTTTTTATTTTCACCCATGTAAAGCCACTGATAATGGGTCTTAGATACAACTCATTTCCAATGGCCACATGCATCTGTTTGCACTCCTTTTTTCCATGGGTAAATGCTAGCACATGGCCAAGAGAAGAAAATCACATAATAAAGAAACTCCTTTTGTATAAATGTGTTGTAATAGTGACAGTGATAAACTTTCTGAAAACTCATTTCTGGAGTAATGAAAAGCTTTATGAAAAGTTTCTAATAATCAAACTAGTAGAAATTACTGATAATTTTGAAGTTTCCAGCATATTGTTTCTGTGTAACCTAATGAAAACAATGTGTTCTAGAAAGCCAAATGTTTTCTGATCTTGAAAGAAACTAATGAATAGCTGTACAGATATATATTTGAAGAAGAAATAAAAGCATTGGTAACATATGTAATGAGCTTGTATTTTAAGTGTTCAGAACCAGGGTATGGTTTCATATTTGTGGTGAATGCTGCTATCAAATTAATAGTCCAGTGTCTCTGCTTTTTGTTTGCTGGTTTCTGTGATGATAAAAACTATAGCAACCCGTGTTACTTTATTTTTCTCAAACTTTATTTTTTACTGCGTTTATCCTTGCTACATCCTTGTTCGTTCACTTATGTGATGAAATAGTTTCAAATCTCTGTTTTATCAACTACTGGTCAAGCATTTGGTACAGAAGCACATTTTTACCCTGCCTAGTTAATTAAGTGGACTGTAAACAAAAAGATGTACAATTCAAAGGCCGGCAGAGTTTCACACAAGGATGGAGGTGATAATAGCTTAATTCCTGCTTGATCTTTCCTGTCTTTGCCCTGGCTACTTTGGCCTGACCTTGTCCGCAATCTGATGACCTCCTTATTGCACTCAGCCATTTGGAAAGGTGCTCATGCCATAGCTGGCCCTGAGGGGCTATCGGGGAGACCACTGAGCCATTGACCCATGTCAGACTGGGTTTCAGGTCTGATCTGCTGAGCTTCTGCTGTGGCTAGGTCCTCCACCCACTGTGGAGAGACAAAGCCACTGGGGCACTCTGATTTTTTTCCTTCCTTCTCAAGTGGCCTGCAGCTTGCGCTTGCCGTATGGAAGACCAATTCTACAGCACTCATTTGCTAGGAAATACACTTCCTGAAGCAATTACATGTATTGATCCTTTCTTTACAAAGGAAGTAAATTCTCTAATTTAGTGGCTCAATTTTTCTAAATCCATCACATTGCCAGGTTTATTTGGTGTATTTAAGTCTTGACATCAAGTTCCACAAAAAAAACCCCCAAAACAATCAAACAACCTACCTCTAAAATACAGGGCAGAAATATGTATGTCACATCTTTATGGGCTTTGTCTATTAAGTGTTACACCTGGACTTTGCAGATATTTTTATAAATCGTGTACATAAGGTTCTAATCTCATTAACTTAGATAAATTTATATATTACCTACTGTGTATTTTATAAAATTCATGGCAATGCATGAAGTTGCAGGTTTATTTGCAAAACAAGGAAACAATCTATACTTATCCAGGAGAAAATCCTTATGGTTTCAAGGCTAATTCTCCTTCTTAGCACATTGTGTTCAATTTTCTGCTTAATAAAATTTTGGTTTAGCCCTTGCTATTACTTTGTTTTTCTGAGATGACTTTAAAATGACAATTCTGTGCTGTATGCCCTTACACATTTTTCCTCAGCCATGGTAGCTGTGCCAGCAGAGGTGCCAGAGCGGGCCAGCCAGGGAGGTGTTAATGTTAAGTTCCAGTCCTGTTCAGCACAGGCCTGGAGAGCACACTTTAGAGCAGTGATGATCCTGACAAGGAATTTCGTGCAGACCTTGTAACCATGTGAAATCCCTTCTTTTTTTTTTTCTCACGTGTGTGAAATTTTGTGTGGCTCTTCCCTGTAACTTACAGACTGGACACATAATTGAGTTAATGGTCGAAAAATATTGACCTGATTCATCTTTGTGGGTTTTGGTTTGGTTTTT
>VZRF01011695.1:68633-247499 GCA_013396875.1 Vireo altiloquus
TTTTTTTTTTTTTGGAACATGTGGCATAACTCCAGGTACCTTAGAATTTACAAAAAGATTATTTCTGGGCATTGAACAATCTTACATAAAAGCTTAAACATTAGCTTAGAGCCTTTACATTAGAGAGTATAAGAATATAATTGGGTTTCACACCTTTGTAATTAATATCCATGATGCTAGTTTCACCCCAACTGTAGACTACCATTTGTGCATTAGCACTTTAAAATGTGTATTGTATTAAAATGTGAAAGAATCAGTTTTCCAAAACTTTTTAACATCACTGATTGTCTGTACCTTTCCCCTAAATGTACCATGTGATGCTTATTACTTTGGCTTCATAAGTTTCTCTGTGCATAATACGCAACCAAAACCGATGTTCTGACATTTTTGTTTTATAGCCTGTTGTGTTTCACTTCTTTGTCATGTTAAAAGCATGCTAAAGACTCATCATATGAGCTGTAGAGCTTTAAATTTTAGAAAGTGCAGAATGGGTATTTCTCCCTTCTAGGAAAGGAGGGGGATGTCTGTGGGAGGATTTTGTATGTTCTCTTAGCTTAATTCCATCCTAATAATTACTTTTTTTAATGTGACACAGTGCATCCTCTGACAGAGTTTATAACATGGCATTGTTTTTCATTTATCTACAGGAATTGATTCCTGAATTTTATTACCTCCCAGAGATATTTGTCAACAGCAACAATTACAATCTGGGAGTGATGGATGATGGAACAGTGGTGTCTGATGTTGAACTTCCACCGTGGGCCAAAACCCCAGAAGAGTTTGTTCGCATAAACAGGCTGGTAAGTTGGCTCTCCTCTGTCGTCCAGTCACTTCTGTCTTGCAAAATCCTTCTAAAATGAATTGGATCTTTGCCTGTGAAAAGATATATTTATATATTTTTATATTTATAAATTATATTTTTATTATATTATATTTTATATCTATTTATATATATTATATTTTATCTAGTCCTATATACATAGGACTATGTCTGAAATTATCTGAACATGTGGATTTTCAAATGTAGGAAGAAAAAAGGAATATAGTATTGCTCATTTTTTAGAGATGCTCAAAAACGTTGAGTGTGGTCTAAATATGCAGGAGATCTTACCCTGTTTCTATGTCAGCTCTTGTGGTTCTAAAGAGCTAATAAAATCATCACTTTACAGAAGAATTGAAAAAGCTTGTTAATCATAAAAATATTTGTCACTCTGATGACTGAAATGTGATTTTGAGGTTTCTTAATTTTAGTGTTCATTTAGCTGCAAAGATCAGCGAATGCCTCAGAAAAGAAGGCTGCATTTTGAATATTCTGTTACCTTTTCCACTCCTTCCATTAAACTGATATTTTTCAGAGCCCTTTTTACAAGAAAATAAAACTAAATTCTTCTTCGCCTGCTTCATTCCCCAAACCTGTATTACTGTTCTCTTCCCTGTTTTGGAAAAATACAGTTGTTAGCACTGCCTGTTTTCACTGTGCAATGAATTTCAGAATAACCCTTACACTCTCATTGGTGGTGTTTCAGCACATTCTCAAAAGCTATGTTAGGTTCTTCTCAAGATGGAACAGTTCTGCATTGATGGCATTCTGAAATAAATAACAGAAGTTTTTCCTAGCGAATCTGGAAAAATGAGGCTGCACCTTTCATGTGGCAGCCAGCTAACTGGGAAATACTGAATTAAGGCATGGAAACTTTCAAAAACCTTTCAGATACCAGGCGTACCAGGTTAACATCCTGGTATTCGTAAGTTCGGAAATCGGAATTGAAAAAGTTCTGTTGTTGGTCGCACATCAGACTTCATAACCTTGCAGAACCTTCACATCAGAAGAAGCCTGTGGTTCAGAAGTTAATTAGAAGGCTTTCCACTGCACTTATACTGGTGACATGATACTGTGATTTTCAGAAATGATGTGTGGCCTAGATTTCTGCAGGCAGCTGTAGATGAACCATAATAATCATGAAGATGTTGGGTGGATTTAGTGTTTTCCTTCATCCATATGTACGTGGAAATTTTATTTAAATGAGGTCTGAATTACAGTAACATTTAGCAGGGCGCCTTGGCACACCATATTGAAACACAGCTTTTGACCTCACAGTTGTGGTGATCGGGGATAGGTAAGGAAGGTAGGCTGACACCTCTGTGAGCTTGGCATGTGCTCGTGCTTCAGGATAACCTGAGAAATGCAAGGATGTGTTCTTGAGCAGACTTGGCAAAGGCAGATGGCGGCCTTGATCTCTCATGACTGGTATTTTAGTTTTGGCATTAAAATACACTTTTATTCTATTAATTACAGATCTGGCTTTCCCCACTGTGGAGTTATTCTCAATTTCTCACTTCCTCCTTTTCTAAGATGTTAGCTCTTAATTTTCTTTTCCTAATTTTGAGCCTTGTGCCAGGTTTTTCTCACCCTCACTTCCCTCATTCGTCCTTCATTTCCCAACTTGCTACTCGTGTCTGCCTTTCTTGCTGCTCTCTTTGATGTCTCTCACTTGTGCAATATTTTCCGCGTGAACTTTTACAGTTTTCAAGTATTAATTGGAGAGAAAAAATAGTGAGGTTTTTTTAAGGCTTAAGCTAATTACAGAAGTAAGAAATAATTTATCAGGTGCTGGTATATTAAGTGTGCCAGACATCATCCAAATGATGTCCAGTGTTACCAAAAGGGTAGGACCTATAACTATAGGTCCCTGATACCTGTTTCTGTAATTCAGATACTAAGTTTTGGTCCATGTGCCAGTGAATTCCATTAACTGCTTCTGTGTGACATAGTTAAACTTATCCTGGTGGTGGTGGGCCTGGCTGGTATGGCTGATTCCCTCTGTAATCTGCCATTTTTGCAGTGGGATAACACTTCAGAAAATTACAGGCAAATATTAAATTGCTTTTCCTTGTTAATACTTGGTGGATTGGATACCATCAGCATCAAATGAGCATTGTTTCATTTTTTAAGTAGAATAGGTGTGTTTAGGAAGAATGCTTAAAGCTCAGATCCACACTAATATGATCAAGAAAAGCTTGCTACAGTGTGGCGTGAGCTGATGTATTCAGCTAATATTTGCTTGCTGCCTCTTGAATCAGACAAAATAGTGATTACAGTATTCCAAGCGCTCATTTTGTAAGCTATGACACACAGATATTTTTTTCCCTTTGCGTTTGAGTTTACCTCTTTAAGTCTCCAGATCTTATACAACGATTGGAGCTCATGAAATGCATACTACTTTGATCTGTGACCTTTTTGTGGTGCTAATCGGGTTCCTGATATCATTATACCTTGCTCATTAATCATATTTCCTGCAGCCCGTCAGGCAGCCAGACAGCCCAAGCCCCTGTTTGCAGCCTCGTGTTGGCAGGTTTCTGCTTTTCCAGATTATTACAGTGTGATACTTTGGCTTCTCATAACCAGACCCACATCAAGCTGTGTGCCACAATTAAAGTCAGATGGTCCTCAGGTTGAACAGGGATATTCTGTTGCAGCTGTCTGTCTTTCTGGAACAGAGCAGCACGGGGAACAGATGATATGTAGGACAGTGCATAATAACAGCTTGTACAGTACTGGGTCAATAGCAGGGGTTCAGAGCATTAATTGACAGGCTGATAGCTGATTTAAAAGTGATTCCCAACCTATTTTTAATTCTATACAGTGTGTATTTTAATTGAAATAGGTCGTTGCATTTCCTCTGTGTTTGCTCCGAGAGAAAAAGCAGAATGGTGTATAATTAAAACTGGATTTTGATTGATGGAATGTCATCATGAGCTAAATGGTAGCATCAGGATGTCATTCTAAGCAATATAAAGAGCTCCAAAGAGCATCTATTGCTTCTGCATGTAGCTGGTACTTTGTATTAGTCTGTGATAGTACAATATTTTATAATTGTATGGATCAGTGGAGGGGTAGGATATTCTTCTCTGAGACAGTCAGGATTTTGATGGAAAAGTGACTGTGTTTTTACCATTCTGAAACCCTATTATATACCCCTAAAGCTCAGGCATACTATATTTAGTGCCATGAAATAACTGCTAAGACATCTGGAAATATTTTTCAGTTTATGCAGGTGTAGTTAACAATGATTATTGTTTAAATCCATCATTTTATAAAAATGTGTGTAATAAAAATTATAGTATTAGCTGAATAAGAGTAAAAAATCCACAGACTTTTGAACAAGATAAAATTGTGATTGCTCCCCCCAACAAACCAGGAAAATCCCAAATGCAACATGCTTTTGCATCCTTACTTTACTATTTCCAAATGGTGATATCTTTAGGCCTTTAGTGTGTGAACGAAAGGGAGGATGCTAACTTCATCTGATACCTAATAAAAAGAAAATGCCAAGCAACTTTTGGTTCTCCCATGCTTCTGAAGAGACCTACAGGAAATAGGAATGGGAAGTAAACTTGGGAGAATATAAAGAGATAGATGTGGTTTGGATACAGAAATCCTAAACAAAACCCATAGCAGTAGTTGTCAGATACAGAAACAGACATGACCTTTAAAACTTAAATTCTTGTGGCGTCTTTTCTTGGCTTCACAGTCTTAGTTATGTTAGGTGCTCTTCTTTAAAACAGTTTTCTTTTTTAGAAATTTAATTTCATGTGTTAGGGATAATTACCCCATTCAAGCTGATAGAAATTTAAATGCCCTTTGTATCATGCATGAAAAGTTTGACATCCACAAAGACCAGGTGAAAGCCCCATGCTTCCCACTGATAGTTAGGAATAGCTAAAAATCCCAGTAAAGAAGTTCTCTTCTGAATAACAAAGTAATCTATTTTCTCCTGTCATTGAAAGTTGGATGTTTGAATTGGTAAGAATTAATTTAAAACTATTAATCAACAGATAATAACTAAATTTCGCACAGCTTTGATGAGCCTCAGCTTTTTGAGAATTAGATTGCTTCAATGATAATTAAGACGTTGAGGTCTGTCAAGAAAGTTTTCCGCAATATATCTCAATTTAAGTATTTAAGTATCTGCTTTATTGCAGATTTAGTCCTTTCACGATTAAGGGTTTATCCATTTCATCCAATGCTGTGAAAAATGCAAGAAAAATTAGAGAAGTGATGAGATTACTGTGCTGGACTAAAAGTTTTGAAATCCAGTTTTCAAATAATTGAAATTGTAGTGTTTGGAAGCTGGGATGTTTTCTGAAACAAATGAAATGCTTAAATACCTAAAGATGCTATACACAAAAGTAACTGTGGCATGAAAAGTAAAATGGAGAGGAGGGGTGGGCCAGTCATTTACAAATTTTTGTGGACCACAGTGAATCAGTGTTAAAAACCATCTAAGGTAAGAAAAAGTCTACAGTGAGAATTAGAGGATCATTATCAGTGAGTATGGGGCATTACTTTTTAGCACAGGCCTCTCCACCTTACACTAGGCTACACTGAAAAAGCAACATTCCCTTTTAACTAACGCACAGCAATGTTCAGAACTGCAGGCTTTGTGAGGTGGATGAAAAAACAAAACTTGGTTTTGAAAACATTATGCTACTTTCAGTGTCTAAAGACTATTGTTATTAGTCAAATACAGATAACTGAGTTAAAGCCTGTAACTTGGAATGTGCTGGATTTTTTTGTGTTATCTTGGAAAAATCTCTGTGTGGTATTTTTCCTGGTTCCACTGCTGTATATTTGACAATGTGTTACAGCAAATCATATCATAATGTGATAGGAACTATGTGAATTAAGGCTCACAAGTGGAGATTACTAGTAATAGACTGCTGGATTATTAGTTGTATGTTCCTGCTAATAGCTCATTCAGTATGTCAAAAACATTGGAGAGCAGGAAAAAAGGTAAAATGTAAACCAGGCTTAACCAGCAACATCAGAGGTGTTATCTGTGCAGCACCTGCTTTGAAATTCTGGTCTAAGGAGGATTGGAAGTGACTTTAAAAAGCAGGAATGCAGATTGACCTGTGTAAACTGCGTGATGAAGATGCTTTCAGCATCTCAGTTCGAGCTGACATGAGATGTTTGCAGAATTTGAGTGGAGAATAGAGGAGAAGGAACATCATAGCTCTGGGAACTCCACTCAGCTTGGGGTCTTTTAGATGGTTGTGTTGGCATGTTAGTGATTCATGTAGAAGAGAAGCAATGGATCATGGTGGAAGAGCTTGGATACCAGTTCTTTCAGACTCTTCATGAAATAGATTGAGCTGTTGCTTCTATTTCTGTTTCTGATATTTGGTGATTTCTTGTGGCTTTTCTTTGAAGATTATAATCTGTATACGAAAGAAGATTTATACCATGTCCTCTGAATGGAGGATGTCTGTTAACTCTACAAGTATTGTAATTTTTAACAAAAATCACTATCATAAATTTTTATAGAAAAAATAGGTTTAAAAGTATCTTTGCTTTTCCTGACAAGTGCTTTTGTTTCTATGCTACAATTGTGTGTAATGCAATTAAAATAACTATTTTTAAAACATAAACTATTGCCAGTGAATCTTGAAGCACCATGCTACATTCATTTTATGTTTTTTCAAGATGCGACTATGAAAAAAGTTTTGTACAGGAAGTAAGGTTCCTTGTATCAGGCAAAGTAAACATTTCCATCCAGAGAAGTCTCAGAGATACAACAGTCTAATTCCAATCAGGAATAGTATTCTTCAGCAAAGTTGGGTGTGGAAGGTCCAGTCTGCTGTCGTACTGGATTTCATCTGTATAAAAGGTTGATATTGTTTAATGCTTTTTTCCCCCCCAGTCATCTATGGAAATAAGGCAGTCCTGGGAAGTGCAGGGGCTCCACTGTGTATGCACGTAGCAGGCAGAGGAGCACAGGTGGTCTCTTAAACAGCTAAGGAAATGTAGGATGGCAAATGAAGCAGCAGGATTCCTCCTTTCCTTGGGAAGCGCTTCCATGACTGCAGTGTGCAGTTCTAGTGAGTGTCTGGTTTTCCCTTTCAGTTTTTCCATGTGGAATACCAGCACTGACTTTAAAGCTGTCTGCTTTTGCATTTGAGCTAAGTGGTGCATTGGTAAATCTGTGTTCCTGCACCACTCAGGGTCATTTCCTGCCAGCTCAGCACACACGACAATTTCATCATCTGTGTTTGTGCAGGATTTTTTGCACTTTTATAATTTCTTCCTAAAAGTTAGAACCTTTGTTTTCTTTCACACAGAAACATTTGTGTGTAGGCTAGTATCAAAAAAACCTGGGTAATTGTAAGCAGTCTTTGGATTTAATTATATAATGTACAAATCTGATTTTTAGCATAGTAAGGGAGGGAAGTGTGACTTTTGTTTGTTACCCATTCTGAAGTACTTTATTCAGATTTCATATGAAGATAAGTGTACAATAACATTAACAATGCCAGCATAACCACACATAGGTGAATTTGGTGCAGGTGAAAACCTAATCTGTGGTTATTCTGGAGGGAAAATAAAAAAATCGTTCAGTACAAGACAGTTTTGAAAAGTAGAGAGGAAATATTTCTAAGGGAATGTGATGTATGGCCTATTAGAAAAGATTCTGAAAATCTGGGAATAAAAAATGTAGACTAATTTTTCTGTGTGTACTATTGACTCCACATGCATAAGAATAACTTATTTTTATTGAAGTGCCATCCAAGAATTATGGCCAGAAATTCATGTTTATTTAAATCCAGTTTTCTTGGAATATTGGCTTTATTAATTTTCATGTATGAATTTTTATTGATTTAATTTGTAAAGGAGACTACTATATAGAGAGAGTCAAATATATTCAAGAATTTGATGGAAGTAATGAAAAGTGAACTCAAACCGTGCTTTTGAATAGAAAGTAAGAATGCTGAAAGCATTCAGTTTGGGTTTCATAAGACAGTAAAATAGGCTATTTTTGGGAGATGGGCTTTGCATAATAAGTATGATGGAATACACTGGAGAGATGCATCTGTAGGACAGAGTTAATATATAGTAAAACATATGTGATGATGTAAAGAAACTGTTTTTTTGCGTTTTCAGTGAGAACAGTAATCTAGGTCGTGGATCATCATTTGCTAGTCAGAAGCATTGATCTGTTTTCTATCCAATCCAGCTTTGTAAATAGGAAGAGGAAGCAGAGTTCTTTAAGTCTGTTCTTTCCATTACAATTCTTTCTTTACATCTTGTTTGCAATTCCTACCATCTCTATAAACTGTGTGCAAGTTACTTTATAGACAATGCAACCAAACTCTGGACTTTGAGGATGTAAACAATTTCAAATTATTTTTACAAAGTCCACACGTGCTTGCATTTCAATAATTTCTGAAAGTGGGATAGATGCCGGTCTTCCTGAATGAAGAAAAATTAATAGAACCATAGACAGCCTGTCTTTGCTACTGTGGAACAAAAATAGTTAAAGAAGCTGGTATCAAAATTTGCCACACTTTATAGTTCAAAAAATTCAAGATATTAAATAATTCCAGCCTAAATCTCTCATCTTTAAAAAAATCCCATAACCTACCACATTCAAAAAAAAAGTTCAAATTACCTTCTCTTAAATAGGACACTACACATTTATCTGTAATGTGTATTTCTTAATGAAGTCTGAAATTAAACAAGGTGAGCAGAAGTAAAACAAAAAATTACAAATATTTTAAATGAGAGCGAAATTGAACAAGAAGAGATTAAATAGTAAGGAAAGGCTGGATACACATATAAGAGTCAAAAAGAAACAAAGCCTAAACTAAAATGATGGACTTTAAAGAAAGTAATGGGAGCTGGAGATTTTCTAATGAAAAGAATTTACCATAGCAAAGATAAGTATTAAAACATTGAGAAGAATGTTATGCAGTGGGGAAAGATTATAAAACATTGAATAATTACACAGTTTGAGTAGATATAGTTCTTAAAAAAAAGAAAACTAAAGTAAGTAAATTTGCTTTTGTCCAGAAAAAGTTGATTGGAAGCAATCTAGACAATTAAATTTGCTTTCAGCTCTTTTCTTGTTTGATGTTGTAGAACTGGTGTTTGAAAGTGAGTCCGTGAGGACATTAAAGTTATTACTGTGTGAAATGAAGTGGGAAACAATTGTGCTGGAGCCACTGCCCCATTTAACAGGTGTTCACTAAATCTGTCTTCTCTTTGTCTGTTCTGCGAGTGCTGTGCCTGGGCACTCCCTGTGAACGGCGTTCTGAGGAATACTGCTGAAAATCTAGCAAGAATTTTTATAACCATGGAAAAATTGCATCACAAGCTCAGTAGTGGCAAGGGAGGAAAAAGACATTTGAAAGAGATGGCAGTTTCCTACTCCATTTACTGAATCTTACAGTCTGTGAGTTGGAAGTTGCCTTGCAAAGAAATATCCGAGTTTTTCCTCCTGTCAAGAGTTCAGGGCTTTTATACAGTGATTGTGCTGATGAGACACCCGGTAGGATAAGGTGGTGTTTGGTTTGTTTTCGTGTCTGTTTATGGATCATATGAAAATATGCTGCTAAACTTGAATTTGGTGGGTAGTTCAAAATAAAGTATTTGTAATAGAGTGAGTATAGAGAGGTTTCCATCCTAAGTGTTGGAAAAGGAAGTGAGATTTTGGTAATATTTGCATACATGGAGCTGTGGTTTTCAGCTGAAGAAGGGGAGGGGCTGAGGAAACCTGGCCATCTGTGCCCTACATGGTAGGATACAAAAAAAGTCAGCTGAGGCTTTGCTTTCAGTGCTTTTCTCTGGCAAGACTCCACTCCTGGGATGAGGAACAGTAATGTTGCTAAAACCATCTGGGATACAGAGAAAGCTTATGAAAATGAATGTGGATGTAGGAGGAACTCTCATATGAGGAAAGAGTTTATCGTTCCTAGAAGACAAGAGATAAGAAAGAGCATAAGAAAACCTTACAATATATAAGTGTATAGTACTGAGAAGATGCATCAGGAATGACATTCTTTATTTCATAAGGACATAAAAGTTGTTCGTGAAGTGATAAATTTAATTTTGCTACAGGGTAATATTTTTCCAAAAGTGTAAAATTAATCTCAGGAACTTAAGAACAATATCAGAAATCAGAGAGGGACAGTTACATAAATAAAAAGATATTTAGTTTGTTATGTGGTACAAAACATGTCATGTGAAATACCAGATCCTAACATTCAGCAGTTAAGACAAGCTCTAGAGGAATATATGACAGAAATAGTACTCACCTCTTCTTGCTCTTGTAAATAGAAGTATCTTTTTCTTAACCTTATCAAATTAATGATGTTTTAGTCATTAGAACAGATCTTCAGCCTTTATAGAAAGAAAAATCTGAAGACATGGTTCCAAAACTTAGGGGATGTAGAAGGAAAGCTCCCCATCTCTTCTTCCTATCCCTCACCAAATTTCCCCAACTGTATTGTTGTTCAGGCGCAGATGTTTGTGAAGCTGTACTTTAAACTGAAATTCCATGAAAAAGCCTTATTTCTAACAAAGATTATTATTTTAGTGACCTAATTTACAATTTCACTCTCCCACTGGTGGCACTGGCACAGATAATGGTGCAGTCAGCTGCGTTGCAGTGGAATTACAAATATTTTGGAGTGGAAACCTCTGAAACAGTTTGCTCTGTCAAAGTTATCTCATTAAGCAGCAGAAGCAGTGTGGGCTTGTGGAGCTAGCCAAGCTCTAGTCAGCCCCATTCCTGGTCCCAGTTCAATGTTAGCAGCTCCATGCCCTGCAGGGAGTGTCGTGCTGCTGCCCGAGGAAGGGCAGTGTCAGGCTCCCGGCGATTATGCGCCTTTGCAAAAGCAGTGGGTGGAAACTGATGGAAGAGGTTGCTGCGCCCCAGCCCATCTGCTCAGCATCAGCCTCCTGCTGGATGGTCCCTCACATCTGCCAGTTGTTACCCTTTAATTGGAAGTTCAGGTGTAGCCCTTTTGGTTTAAGGAGACGCCAAACTATAGCCCATCAGTCAAGAAAAAAGAATGTACTTGGCAAAAAAAAAAAAAAGCAGGTTTTTGATAATCCAGTCATAAATATACTGGGCACTCGTTTCCTTTGGTCAGGTGGTTGGTCCACCCTTAAATAGTAAGTGAGTGTGGATTCTTTTTCCATTTTTTTGGAAGGAATTAAAGCAACTGTGGATCTCTTGGGTTGTAATTTTTATTCCCAATCTTTATTAGTTAAAAGGTTGCACGTGCTAGCTAGAAAGTCCCGCTTTAAGTAAATACTTGCTGATCTATTGATCTGAATTAGTAACATTTGTGAGGTATAGAGTCAACTACAGAACCAAATCCAATAAAGAGCCAGTTTTAATTTCCTTATGTCATTCTCAAATAGCCACAAATACTCAATACTCTGCAATTTAAACGAATACAATTGTTCTGCTTTTGAAGCATGAAGTAAAGGACCATTAATAAAAACATCAGAGCTAGAGTTTCCCATGCTTGTGCTCACCTGATCCTTTCCAGGTTAGTTTAAGTACTTAAAGAATGGTTTAGCTGCCTATCTTGGTTCAGTTTGGCTGAAACATGTTAGGGAGCTCTCATTTGCAGGGTCTGTAGCAGATCTGAGGAATAGTATTTTGGAAGGGGGGAACTTTAATGAGCACCAGAGAACAAGTACATCTTCCATTTATGTAGCTGCTTTGTAGGAGGATAGTGGAGGGTATATCTATAGAAAGATAACATTTAGATAACTCAGAGAAGGCTCTAGAACCAAGATAGACTGGCTTATTTCTCTTTGGGAGAAAGTTTCAGCATAAATCTCTAATACAAAAATTATATGAAATCTCAGCATTTTTTTTCCATTCTGAAATCTTATTCCCTATTTGGATTTTATTTAGGTAGACTAGTATTGTTAATAAAACTCAACAGCTTGTAAACCAAGATTAGAGATACTGATAATAGCAGCAGTATAACTGGCATTCAAATAGGTCATAAGCAAAATTCTGCATTGATAAAGTGACATAGTATACACTCTTGTGAGGTCCGTTGTATTTGTCCTTATCCAAATGGAAAGGATTTTCTAAGCTACAGTTAAATGTGGGCTCTGATCCAAGTTAGTTGTTAATGGGAGTTGAACTGGGCTCATAAAAACATGAAAGGTTCAGCAGCATGCAAGTAGTTTAGAAGAAGTTGATTTAAAATATTAGGAGACTCAAGTGGGTTTAGTTTTCCAATGTGTAGAATGAAAATAATGCTGGAGGCTTCATTTATAATGTTTATTTTTAATTAATAAACCCTCCAACATTCTCCATTGTTTAAAGAAAAAAAACCCCACACACCAAAACAAAACTTATGTAATTATTCTGAGGGTGTTCCAAACCACATACTAGAACAAAACAGTGCAAAGTATCCTGTTTCTAGAAATCTCTGAAAAAAAATATTACAAATATGTAGCAGAAGAGTCCTTAAGGGCAGTGAAGCCTCCTAATTGTTACTGACATTATCTCTTGCCATCTGCTTTCTGAGGCAGAATAAGAACTTTGTAATGAGGATTAGGAGTGGAGGATGGTGAAAGCATGCTCCAGGAGCTGCTGGAGTGTTCTCTGCTTTCATGAGAAATCACAGGATAACTTTTTTAACAACAGGCTTTTCATAATATATTTTGCCTAAACTAAAATAAATAACCTAAAAATTAAAATTTGCTGCATAATCTCATAGGACTTTGTTTTACAGTCAGTTACTTTTTAAGTCTTTCTCTAAGATACTGAAAGCACATGAAGCAGCCTTTACTGCATGGACTTGGACGTCTGCACTGTCAATATCCTCCCTTCAGACTGATGCAAGCCCATCATGCAGGCACGCCCTTGGGCTGTGTGTACACCAGAATTAAGCTATGAGTAAAAGCCATTCCAAAGCTGCATACAAACTTAGCTCACATCCATTTTAAGCCCAGTTTTGCTGTCAGTGTGGACAGATCTGAGCTCTTAGCAGATTTTTGGCAGATTGTATTCCTTTCTGGCTTTACTCTTGTTTATTGAACTGTGCCCCAGTTGCAGTTTCCCCTGTGTGGATTAGTGCTTTAGAATAAGTTTAGAAGAGAGTGACATTTAGGTTTATTCTTTTGGGTTTGGATGTTTCCTTCCCAAATACGGAGGGAAGTTCCTTTTGTATTGTTGTAACCACAGGTGACCACATAATGAGAAATTTTGCTTTGTCCTGAGATTCCTCCCATGGGACATGTCATCTGACCTGATAATGACCCATTTATAGGCCCTTGTACCCAAGATGTAAGTAATGTGCTGTTCTTGCTACCATTTTGATACTGTAGCTCTGTAGGAAACTGATATGAGCTGGGCTGTGCACTCGAAATAAATAAATTCTGTGTACTCAACACTGATTTTGTTTCTGGCTACATCAGCATGGTCACATTAGCTCAGTTTTATTTCCAGTGCTTTAAATCCTGCTGATTTGGATATGTTTTATGCACTCTTGTCCTGCAGCATATATAAACATTATCCTCGGTGTGGTTGGGCTGGTGATGGGCAGGCGTGCTCAGGGATCAGATAAAACCGCCTGGCAAGCTGGGTCTCGCCAGATGGCCATCTCTGTTATATGTCAGTTTTGTCACTTCCCGAACAAGAGCAAGTCCCAGTGCAGGAGGAAGGTAAGGAATGTATTCCATTGGTATTCCCTGAAGTGAGCCACAGGGTCTCCTAGAGATGAATGCTTCTTTCTTAATCGCATGTCTCTGACTGAAAGATTCTCCTTTTTCCTGCTCCTTTTATCATGAGGTTTAGGATGTAACAAGAAGTGAGAGAGTAAGGAAGGAGAAAAACCCAGCTGAAGTAGTCCTGAAAATTTATGTTTGTCAGGGACAGTTAGAAACTGCATTGAAAGGTTACATATTGGGGTTTTCCAGTCCAAAGACCACTCTTTGCAAAGAGGCTAAAGAGGATAGTGGCACATGATTAGTGACAGAGGAGCTTGCTGGCAGAAAGCTGTGATACTGGCAGAGAAGCAGAGAATTTCACAAGAAATTAATGAGAAACTACACACAGGAATCAATAGATATGGCCAGATATGTTCTGAGAGTTTTCTTGTGTTACTATCTGTAAATACAAAAATGGCAGGGGTATGGATGGATTGATGAATGGAGACAGCTTTACTGTCTCCGGTGGTTGCATGGAGATCCTAATTCAGGAACCTAAAATGAAATCTATTTCACAGCTTCCTGAAATGTCAGGTTCATGTACTAGGTATGAAGTTTGTAGTGAGCTCTAGTGACAGCTAGAAGATTAACATAACTTTGGCCTCCACAAAGGACTCAAGCCTGAAGTATCTTCTTCTAAAAAAGAAAGTGCAAATTTTTTTTGGTAACAATTGTATATGGGAAATGCAGGTGCTGCTCTTAATTTTAAGAAGTAAATTTTGGACATGAATGTTCAAATGGCAGAAAAAGCTGGAATTTTATTCACAGTAAAAACCTTTATGTAACCTTATGAACAGAATGACTTGCAGCCTCTTACATGTTCTATATGATGTGAAAACATTTAAGATTGATGAAAATAGTCTTTTGTAGTTTAAAGCCACACTGCCAAAATGTTGAACTTAATTTGTGGGTCCCACGTGGTGTGATTATACTAGAAATAAGCTTTTGATTGCATTTACTACGAAGATGAATGCTGCTTCTGTTTTTGTTGTCCTTTAAAATTCTATTTTATATTTAAAATGTTAGGATCTGTAAAATCAAAATTCTTAGTTTCAGAAGATACCTGTATTTCTCTGTTACCTTAATGTAAAATCATAGTGGTCTTCATTAACAGAAAAGGTGACTGAAAGACGTGTCATTTTTAATGTGGTATTTGTGAACAGAACTGCCCCTTTCACTTATCTGATCACTTCATGCATGTTAGCTTTCCATCTTTCAAGCAGTGGGGTGTAAGCGAATTTCTGGAATTTTTGATGTTCTTGGAGAAGGCTGTACATTTGTGACCCAAGGATTAGTAGATAGAGGGTAATACCTCTTAATTTGGGGTCATGAATGCTTGGTGGTCATGTGCTGACCTTACAGTCATGGCATGAATTCACATCCTTCAGTTGTTTGCTTTGGTAGCTGAAGTTCTTCCAACAAAGGCAGCAATAGGAGAACATTGAGAAAGTGGATTTTGGTTGTGAATTCTCTTGGAACCGTGTTCCTACACCACTTACTGCTTTGTGTTTTTTAATGAGATTGGAAACTGACTGCAGATGGCATAGAGACATGTTCATACACTAATGCCATACAGTAAAGGGGATCTTTTTTTCTCTCTTTGGAATAAGTTCATGGACTTCTATTACTTGAAAAGCAAAATGAAACTATTCCTGTATCCTGTGAATATTTTCCCTTCAGCTTATGCCTCAACACTTAATGTCTAATTAAATGATCCCATGATGTTGTTTTATGCTGACTTTATTCAGTCTAGAAGATGGACAGGGCTCATTTAATGCATTGCTCTGTTCCTTCTCCATACTGCTACATTTAAATAGCTTTAAACCCTATTTATTCCAGGCTGTTTGGACTCTCTTCTAAAAAAAAGCATCCTACATGGCCTTTTCTTTGATATTCATTCAGTAGTACCTGAATCATCCACAGACATTATTAAGTTACCTTTATATAACATTCATGTGATGAGGCAAATGTATTATTTCTATTTTATAAATGCAGAGGAAACAAAAGATGCTTGCCTATCATCCCTGCTAACTATGAGTGTCTATTTGGAAAGTATTAGGAGGTGACATTTTTCAGAGTATTAAGCATTCTATGATTCTGAAAAAAAAGACAGAATGTTGGTTGTAGTTTGGGTCAGTTCTCATTTACTCTGCCATTCAGCCCAGCAGACAGTTGTGTTTGTGTAACTGGGTGTCAAGGAGAGTCTAGAAACGGTGTGACAGGGCAGAAACTGCTTAAGTCAATATTGCAAATGAAATCTCAGCAAATCTTAACTGACCATGAAATCTGATAAAGATAATTATGGAACTAATCACAGTTTGAGAAACCTTTGTGTCAAATTATATACCCCCCAAAAGTATAGATTGGCTACTGGGTAATTAGTGTTGGTTTAGATGGCAGTCCTGTAGCAGGGATGAAATCCATCTTTCCAGGAAAAGTTGAGTTTAATGCAAAAATCTTTTCTCTTTTAAATGCTTTGGAAAATAATATAACCACTCTCTTTGAGTAAAATGAGACATGAAACTCTTTTTCATTTTTTAATGTGGTCCCAGTGTGCTAAAGACTGAAGGGCTCTTATGTAGATATTCCCAGTCTTTCCATGACACAAATAAATGGACTCTGGATTTTCAATATTATTTATTTATTGTTAACATGAAGGTACAGATTTGTTTATCTATGCCCAGTATGATTATTTGGCACTCCATGAAGAGATAGGGAAAGGGAAGTTTGCCCTGAAGACCGAGATAAGAAATTACCAAAAAATTGACATATATATACACATATACACATCCATTATATTGCTGAAGATTTTAAAGTCATATTTGGTCTTAGATTTGAATTTCTCTTAAACTTTAAGGTGAAGTATTCAATCTACTTTTCCCCTAATGGGGTAAATATACATGAAAACATGTAAATATGGCTAGGTAGGTTCTTTTTTTCCTCTTAGAGAGTATTTGAGGCTGGTTTTTTGGTTGGAATAAGGTGGGAAAAATTCATTACATGCTTTTAAAACCAGAAATTCCTTTTAGGTATGAGTGGATGGTTGTTTTGCAGTAGCCTACATGATGGATTTCGATTTTTCCAAGAAAAATGTAATTTATGACTCAGAATAAGTAATGTGCAACAGGGCAAAAGAGGGTACTCTGATGCTTACGCTGTCAGTGACATTTTCCTGGGTGAAATCTGATTTTATTGCCTAGAAATGGTCAGTAGGCTTCTGTTAACAGCCACAAGCGCTGCCACAATAAGGAACTGAAAAAGTACTATGAATCTGCCAGACCCTGCCTACAAAGGTGAATGTTCCACCAGAAATCACATTACCCTAGAATTCCTGATCGTTTCAGACTTGCACTTTTGTTGCGAAAACTCTTCACCTGCAGTAGTTAAGAGGTCAAAACTATTGTAAAAGTTCCAAGGTCTGCTTCTGTCACGTAAGAAAATATCTATGGCAGTGACTTGCTGGCACGTTTTTTTCTGGGACCCCATAAAATCTTCCACTGAGGGTACATTTTCCTGGACAAGAAATTTCAGCTGAGTGACAGTAAGCCAAGACTTGCCTTAATTACTCTTTGTGGTCTCTCAGAAATATTCCATAGACCAAAGGCATCTGCAAACCACAGGCTGAGAACCACTGATTTAAGGAGGTGGCAGTAGTTAATTGTTCATGTGTCATTGTTAAAATGAGCATCAATTCAGTGTGGGGATAAACTGTCTTTTCACTGTGACTGGTGATTATGGTTTTGTAGTGGTATAATTGCTAGTCTAATAGAGGTAACTAAGGTTAACAACAGAGATAAGTAAATATCATCGAATTATTTCCTGCCTTTAATCCTGGTGAGATAGAAAATATATTAACAAATCCCAACAAACCTCCAAATTTATTATGCCCTGAAGGGGGGTGCTTGAGCTTTACTAATACGAGGCAGATTGCATGCCAGATAAGCCCTAGTAAACATAATTTTCGGGTGATAGTTTGCTTTCAGAGGATTATCCCACTAAAACTTGTACAGGATTTTGGAGCAGAACTGTAGGAGCTTTTATTAACTGTCATAATTCTAAAGATTTTACTTGTTGATACTGAATGTGGACGTGTATGACATAATTGCTTTGGCTGGTTGAAAAATAGTGCCTATTGTAAATTGTGAATGAGTCTGTGGTCTGCAAAAACACCTGTAATAAATTGTAAGGTATGTGTTGTGCATGCTCATTTTCCAAAAAATTTTTGAGTTGTTTCAGCTCAGAAGCTGTTTTTGAAAAAAAAAAACCAAAGTCTTTGAAAAAACAGGCGTTTTCTGGTACTGTATAAAAATGAGTTTATGAAATTAGAGAGGAATATGTGGTTATGTTAGATAGCTTTGTTGCCATAGCAAATGTTAAAAGTAATTAAAAAATAAAAAGAAGAGCAGGTAGATGTAAGTACCTAGGAGTTACATCCCTAACTTTGGGTTTCCTGCTCACATAGGTGGCACGCTGGCAGTGCCTCTGGGGACAGGCTAAATTCTGATTTGTATGGGAAACGTAATCTTGGATCTTGGAAACCAGCAGAATGGAGGAGAGCATTGTGCCATCCTCCTTGCTTAGACAGTCACCGTCCCAGGCACTGTGTAAGAAGTAGATTCAGTTTGATTAGTACAGCATGAGAGAGAAATCCTCTTGCAGGTGAATATTTCCAGCATTTGTGCTGATGCTTGATGCTACAGCAAGAGGAAGTGGTTATCACTTCTGTAGGGATGAGCCTCAGATCCCAGGAAATGTGCGGAGCACCCAGTCCCGTGGCAGCAGTTACAGCCATGCTTCTCCAGACGTTGTGGAGGATAATCAAAACAGTGGGGGCATGTAATTTACTCAGAAGCATTTCATTATTTAGATGGCTGTGGAATGACCAAATCCAACTGGTATGCAGGTGGTGATCTGGTAGTTTTGAAGCAGATGCAGTTTTATAATGCAGGTTTCAGTTCATATATGGGAGTGACTTAAAACAGCTATATTTTTTTCCTAGCAAGCTATAAATGAGTCCTTGGTTTCCAGTTGTATTCAATTATTTTAAACCTATTTACAATGTATTCTATTGTAAAGCCATGACCTTTGATCTCCAGAATGGTTGCATGTCTTTTGTGGGAAGCAGGAAGTCTTGGGGCAAGTGACACTTGCAGTGCAGTTTATTTTACTTAGACTTTGATTCCCCCCCTCCCCCCTGTTTCTAGAACTGAAGACAAATTTCTGTTTCTATTGGATTATAAACAGGTTCTGGATAGCTTCAGCTGCTGCATAGGGCAGTGATATTTTAATTTGCTGGGTAGACATGTTTACTGTGTACTGTGTAGTTTATGAGTGTTACCATAAATGAGGTAATCTTGCATCTTGGTTTCCATGTGTGAAACATTACATGAGCTAATGCAGCTGCGCCACTGCTTGCTGGGTATTAGTAGACTTTATTTGGACGTAGAGTTTATACTGAACAACTTTAAATATTTGTGCTAAAACTGGTAGTGCTGCTTTTCTGATGTGTTTTATGTGACACTGACAGATGCCAAGTTTCACAAAGCAATGTAAGAATGTATATTCTGCTTTGTGCCCCGTTGTTCCCAATAATGGAGATTCCAGAGTGAAATAATATTACTGACAAAATTTTTAATTTATGTTCAGTTAGTGTTTCAGGGACTGGTTTATATTAAGTATACAGAGGAACAGTAGCTTCCTAGCATACTGTAGCAGTCCTAAAAACACACACATTCTCTCCAAAGTCTGAATTTGGAATTTGAAGTGACACATGTGAGAAAACAGAAAGTTGATTTCTGCTCTGTGTTTGAAGGAATACGTAAAGATTTTTCCGTAGTTTAGTTTTACCTAACAAAATCCTTGAATCATCATGTTTTATGAAAGTCTATGTTTTTAGCATCTAGGGCTGTAGTCTTTTTACTTAATTAAAAATATTGCACATTTTCTATTAATGTAGCTAGTTAGGAAGGTGTAATACACAGTAAGCTATAAAATATGTCAGTGTATTTTGCTAACTCTTGTATTAACACTTGCGTGCAATTTCTTGGTCTCAATTTAATTTATGTTCTTCTTGATAAGTCAGAATAATGGGCATCTGTGAAGCACATTTTAAAAGACACTAAAATTATTTTGTATGATTAAGTACTTAAAAATAAGCACTAAAGAAACAGGTATATATATTTTCATAAGGCACATTAAAAGGGCCTCGTCCTGCTGAGGATGTGTTCTGAAGATCTCTAGCACTACCTCATGCTTTTCTCAGAATAGAATTGGAAATTATTGTGACGTGGAAATTCGTCTTTAAAGCATTTAGCTGTAAGCAACCAGAGGCTGCTTTCCTCCCTATGTGTGTCTTTTGCTTCTAACTCTTCATCTCATATATGAAATTTCAGCTTTTCCCAGATATTCCTTCCTTGTGACCCTGTAGCTGAAGCAGGTCCACCAGTGAACTGGCTGCTATGCATATGCTGCCTCAGCAGATCCAATGACATCGATATAATGGATATTTTTTAACTTGTATTATGGATATTATGGGTATTCTTGATTGTGTGTCAATTATACTTTAGTTTCTCACACTAATTTTCCTCCTTTTATGTGTTAGTCATTATCAAGTGTCTAATCAGAGAAACACTGAGTCATTTTGCAGTCAGAAACAAAATTACTGTATGGTTTTGCCAAAATCAGGAATTTTCTAAAGGAGAAGTCTTTGGGATTTAGGTATTAAAAAAGTACAAGCTTGCTATACATGTTGAATTAAGGAAGTCCTTTATGAAAGAAACAAGTTTTTGAAATCTTACTATTGGTAATATTTGCATTTAATACCCCTGTGTGTGCAGAGATTAACGTAAGGCTCAGTATAAACCTAGTTGCGTGTTTTCATATTTTTATTAATTATGTGCTTTTTACCAGCTGTATTAAACAGTTTGTTTCCCTTGAGTGGAACAGCTGCTGTAAGGCCTTTGAAAATATTCGTTAGTGTGTGTCTCACTCTATATAATGTGAACCCCCCACTGTTTTATGTAGAAGGATCTTTAGGTTATATGGTAAAGTTAGTCTACAATCCATTTTTACTTATAGTTTCCAGCAAACTTTTTCTTTAAGGTTTTTGCATTTTTACATAGTTTGTAAAAATGCAAACATTTTTCTTTAAGCTTGAATGTTGTTCGTTTGCTGAAGTTTAAGCTTTTCTCATATTAGTTTCCTAATTAAACAGTTTTCTAATACTGTGGATAGACAGTTAAAAATGTAAACTCTCCAATCTCAAACTTATCTAGGCCATTAAAAATTACACTGTAGTTTGAGGTCCAAAATTTTTGGTAATGATTTTCTCCTCTTAACTCTGGCATAACTGGAAAGAAAGAATTGTGGCTTTCAGGGGCTGGCAGTGTAGCCCCTCTCTCTTCTCTTGGTTTCCTTGTGCAGTCTCACTGGAAGAGGGAAGGTCTTTCTTCTTTTCCTCCCTCTCCCCCACTCCAGACATCGCAGTTGCTGGTCAGACAGGACTTGTGCCTGGCAGACACTACCACGTTCGAATTTCTGTGGTTTGGCAGCACCATTGCTCTCTGTTCTTGGTAGTTTTGGATCTTCTCCCCATTTGAAGGTTTTTTCACGGGGTGCTTGAGCATTACCCACACAAATTTTGTGCAGAACTAACTATAATGTTATTGTCTAGTGGCAATGAAGTAGCTGGGAAACAAGCACTGAAACACAAGGCAGCAGATGAAATTTCTGTCCATAAATGAGTCACAAGCTTTAAAGAAATATCTTTTCTACAAGCACCTTTATTTTTTCCTTTTATGCAGAGTATGATACTGAATTTCTCACACATATCCATGGCCCAGAACCAATAAGATAATTGTAATACTTAAAAATTAACAGCAATTAACAAGTTGATATTAAAATCCTTTACATTTTTGTATTTTTAGTCCTCCAATATCCAGAAAACTATTTTAACTATTTAACTAACTGTTAAACTATTTCTGACTAACTAGAAAACTATTTAACTATTTTAAAAACTTTAAAAACTATATTAACTTTCAGCAGAAGCAGATATGTCAAACATGAAGCCATGCAATTTTAATTGTCATTATATCATGATAATGTTATTTCCCATATACACACTTTCATTTTTGCAGGTAAAAGGTTTTCATCTTCTTCTATATCTCTGTGTGCACACACTAAGCTGGACATTTTTCTTGTGAGTTTTTAGTATTACCAATAATCATACACTAAAAATTTGATTTCGGCTTACAACAATAGGGCTTTTCATAGGTAATTTGAAGGATAAATCAGTAATTATGCATTTAATTGGCTAATAAATCATAGCACATTTCCCTTATTTTCTGTAGTGCTGTGCTAAATCTTTATAATGTGGCCTGGTGTATTTTCGTAAAGGAGGAAACTAAAGGACTTGTTTAGTGTATGTACAGTGCAGAAGTGACAAATATGTAAGGCCCTCTAAGGTGTTTAGTGTGTTACATGAGAAGTCCCTGTGATTACCTGCTTAGGGATTTTATGAATGTACATTTTAAAGGATGTATTGAAGTTTTCGATTTTGCCACTGTATCATGTATATATTTAGTATGTAAATAGCAGGAAGGGAGCCTTGCTCAAGCTAAAACAAATTTATAAAAAATGCTGCAATAGAACTTTTTGAAATCTTTATACTTGTGATTCTGATTGTTCTAGTTTCAGTTCTCACACTTTTACAGTTTTGTTAATTTTCAGAGTTGTGATTTTTTTTTAAATGGTGAATGGGGATTTATTCAAATGCTTTAAAATTTGAGAAATGTTTTAGGTAGCAGAATATCTGCATGTCATTTACATCAACACCACAGGTTATATTTCATTTCCTTATGAGAAAAGGTGTGGGATCATCTGGTATGTTTGACCTCATTTAGAGGATGAATTTTTCCAAAAATATTTATAAATAAAATAACAAGAATATTGCCACAATTAAATTATGAATAAAGACCAGGTTAGATACAAAATAATGAAATGTAGTCTAAGTCACTTAAGTGTTTCCAGTGGAAAAGCACTGGCCTTTTTGTTGTTTATCTTCATGGGAGGAAACTGGAGAGGATGGTTGTTTAAATAAAAATTGGGATTAACGTAACTGATTTAGAAGAATTTAAGGCATGGATGACATTGAATTATATGCCTATCAAATTCTGTCATCTCAGTGGCAAGGCCAGTACCTAAAGTCACGAAAAGACTTTGTTCTAAAAGTTTTCTTAGTAAGATGGAGTTTTTATGTGTGTGTGTTTCCAGGTCACTTCATTCCTGGAACAGACACAGTGTTGCTATAATAGAAGTTTGTTCTAAGAGACAAAGGAATAGGAGGGTTGTTTTTTTTTTTTAATCTAAAGCTTCTCAATTAATTATTTAATTGAGCAATTTACAACATTTTCTAGATGAAGTGACTGTAGCAAGATTTATATTAATACAGAACAATGTTTCCAATGAGATTTTAGTATGTGTGCATGCAAACTAAGTAGTAGTAGGACATACTCTATTACTACATTCCATTGAAAAAAAATCCACTTACATGGAGTGGCTGCATGAAAGCCCATTGGTGTTTTGTTTAATTATAAAATGTTCACTTGAGTTTACTTGCATCCGGGGCGGGGGGGGCGGGGGGAAGGAAAAAATATTTAGAGACTTGAGAACATTATAAGATGAAGGATTAATAAATGGCTTCTAGCATTACATTAATAAACTATTGGAATATTCTGCATTAAGGTTGATGCACTCAACCTAAAGTGCTCAGCCATCCTCTGTGCCACTTCCCAAGTTAAATACAGCAAAAACTCCATGGGACCACTCAGAGAAGTTTATTTTACGTTGGATTGCTTTGTAGTAAATGGGTGCACAGCCTTTCTAATCCTTGTGTGACAAGAATTCTCTTGCCAGCTCATCACAGAATGAACATTTCCCAAATGTGACTATTTACAGTTATTCCAGGTATTTCTTGTACCAGTAATGAAGTAGAGTATAAGTCCTTTCCAAGGAGCTCTAGCTGTTTTTACATTTATTCTCACTGTTGTCTTAATCATTTTTTCCAAACCCGTGGAAGGCAGACACGGAACAGAATCTGGAATTGAAAGCCAAACATTTGATTAAACAAAATGGGAACTAATGGGAACTACCTGAACCTTCTTCCACAAAGATATAAGGGAAGACAATTTCCCCACATTCACTTATCACATACATCATTATGGAAATGTGATATGTGGCTTCAGTAATTTATGAGTGTGGGGCAAAAAAAGAGATTTCTATTCAGAAACACAGCCCACTGCAGCCACTCTCCTCCTAATGAACAGTTTGATGAATAACTGTTCTCCATTTGCCCACTCTACCAGTCCTGAAATTGTCCCATCGCCACCAATTTATTTTCTATGGGCATCATATTATATTGTGTTGTATTCTGTTACAATGCAATGGGAGAGAAGTGTGAAGAGGGTGGGAGTCAATCATTAAGATACACATTTAAGCCAAGGTTGTGTCTGTTCTTTGATTGACAAGACTGCAGTAACATTTATACATAATGTACTGCTACATTTGGATTGTATTTCTGGTTCCTTTTCTTCACTTGTGAATTAGAAGCTCTTGGCAAAGCTGAATATACAAAATAAACCTCACTGCAAAGATGGGTCCCTCAGAGAGAGGGAGAGAAGAGAAAATGATTTAATGCAATAATGATTTTAGCTATACACAGGCATCCCTTTTTTGTCTCGATTTGTTAAATTACCTGACGTCTCCATGTGTAATTTAAACAAAATTTTGTTCTCTAGTCTTTCTTCCTTTTGAGCTATCTTCTCAAGGAGAAGCATGATGAATGGAAACATAAACATAGCATGAGAATGTGAACTAGTTCCCAAACATTTCAGTGGTTTTTATAAACAACTGGTCATTGTTACCTTTTGCTGGATTACAGTTTCCTTTAGAACAACAGTGCTCTTCAGCTGCATTACAAAGTTGATTTTAAATGTTTTTGCATAGTTGCTTAAAGGCTTTAATGTTTAAATAATGGTTATATAATTATACATTGTTTAAACAATTAGCTTTTAAGGCTAGCAATAAGTTCACATTTTATACACATACTACCAAAAAATGATAATGAAACTGCATTTTAAAGATATGAAGTGACCTTAAAATGAGCAATCATAGTTTGTGGACATTTGTTTCGATTTTAAAATTTGATTTTTAACATGCTTCTTTTCATTTATAACGTGACTAGTCATTCCTGCCATTCTCCTGGGCTGGCCTTTGAACACAGGCATGGGCAGCAGCAAGTTTTTCACCTTCTGAATCCCATTTTCAGGATTCCTGGCGTGCTGTGTACCCTCTTCTCTACGATAGGAAGTGCCAGCTTGGATCTCACTGGTCTACACAGACACAAAGTGTTGCGTGAGGTTTGAACTGAGTGCCTTGGAGGGGCAGGATTAACATCACAGCGTTGTTAGTTGTCCCCTAAGACATTGTGGCAGCTGTTGATTTGTATTTTGAAACAATCAAAATAACAGCAATTGACACAAAAAATTAAGGTGATGCTTAGTATTTTAACTTTATAAAAGTGTCATATTTTGGGTCCACTATTTCTGCTTAAGCTACGATTTGTTTACCTTTCTAAAATAAGACAGAATTGCATTTGTAATCTTCTCAAATGGCATTCATGGAGTGATTAAATTGGGAATTTTTTAGATGTGTAACAGTTTAATACAGTAGCAGAAAGTCTAAGGATAAAAGAAGTTAAATACATTTTGTTTATTTTATAGAAGCATTTTAGAAATTGTGTTTTATAGCTGCACTGTTTTCATTTTAGGTGCTGTACATCTTTAACGACTTTCTAATTTATACAATTTTTGTTTCATTGTCAAAACATTTAATTATATCATGTCTTGAAGGTGTAAAGCTGTCAAATAAATCAGAGGCTCAGTATAAACATTTGGTGAATTGCTTTTGCTACCATACTGTAGTTGTTACTGGGCAGTTAGTGGAACTTTTTTAAAGCATTTACTCAGCAGGTACAGGACAGCATTGGCACAATGAATTGCTGATTGCTTGTAAAACAGCAGGTAGTAATGCCCTCACTCTTTGGAACTCTGCTTTGGAAAATCAAGTGGCAAGATGACGTGGCAGAGACAGCCAGCGCACAGCAAATGTGATTCCTGCCTAAGGGCTGCTGGAGATTGCCAATCCTATTCCCCACCCCACCAAAAAAAAAAAAAAAGAAAAAAGAAAAAAAAAAGTGTAATTGTTGCTGTTTTCCACAGTGCAAAAAATAAAGTTCCCGCCACTAGAGGGAAGGGAACGTGTTCAGGCTTTATAAAATTTGGCAACGAAAAGGGAAGGGTTACATTTCTTGATGAAGGCTTTAATAGCTGTATTTAAATAAAATTAAAAGTAAAAACCCCAACCAAGAAAAAAAAAAAAAAGGACAAAAAAATCAGACCAACAGCTTGCAGGTGCTTTTAAAATGTTTAACTTCCCTCTGAAAAGAGACGAGCCTTCTCTTTTTTGAGCAATATTTTGTCGCGGTGTCAGTACACACTGCAGGCTGCCCAGAGCCGGGTTTGGATGAAGTAAATTAGTTCTACTTTGAAGCTTTTCTTCTCTGCCCCTTTGAGAATGAATGAGGAGGCCCTGGACCGAGAGCTGCTTTTCATTAGTGCCCCCACGTACCTATTTGAAAGGCAGCGCTCTCCTAGCACACACAAACACAACACTAAAGGAAAGCTTCCCCTGCCGGCCGCAGGCTCGTCGGCTGCGCGGCTCCCCTTTCCAGTCAGGTGCTTCCCAATCGGAGTTAATTACTGCGGTCATTTATCGCAGTCGCCCTCTCTCCGTCGCGGGGTGGCACCGATTGAAGCGGGCCAGGTTTGAAAGCCGCCGCGGGGACCCCGGGAGCGCCTCATTAGCGCCGGGGCTGCTCCTCCGCCACATCCCGGCACCCTGCGTCCCTTAACCCCTCCCTGGCCGGGAACGGGGCTTGGAGCCACGGCCCCGGCGCTGGGCACGGGCCCGGAGCCGCCGGGGCCCTCCGCGGCAGCGGCGCTGCCGGAGCGCTGAGGGGAGGCATCCCCAGCTGTCCGCCCGCCAGCTCGCAGTGTTTCCAAACGCTGCAAAAACCCCTTTTTTTTTTCTGTTTGGCGCTTACCTGGGGTACTTAAAGGGTAGAATCGAAAATGCAGAGCTGGTTTCCCGAAGCTGAGGCGATGGAGTTTGGTACCTGTGGCACTGGGGTGGCAGAGGCTGCAGGAGTTACCTGCAACACTGAGGTGACAGAGGGTGGAAGCCACCTCCACACCTGAGGTGGCAGAGGATGGAAGAGGTATCTGTGGCACTGAGGTGACAGGATGGAGTAGGTATCTGTGGCACTGAGGTGGCAGGGGATGGAGGAGGTATCTACGGCACTGAGGTGGCAGAGTTTGGAGGAGGTAGCTGCAAACCTGAGGGGACAGAGGTGGTACCTGGAGGAGGTACCCGTGGTGGCACTGAGGGGACAGAGGCTGGATGGCATACCCGCAGCAGGAAGTGCCCTGTGGTGTGAAGGTGGTGATACCATATAGCTATCGGTTACTTCCACTTTCCTGGCTAAAGTCACTGTTTCAGGGGATATTTCGAGTTGGAAGGGCCCCGCAGGGATCACCGAGCCCAAGTCTTGAGTAAATGGCCCACAGGGTCCCTTACAGCTCTGATGAGACAAGGACCCGCTGGTGTCCTTAAGCTTAGCATCCACTGGGTAAGAAAGCTGCATACCACTTCATAGGCATGTAGTTTTATTAGTGTTGTTTAATTAAAACCTTGCAATATGGTTGTTGCTACTTTAAAGCATGGCATGATGTTGTGCTGGGTTCTTTTGTTTGGTGTTTTTTTTTATTTTTATTTTTTTCCATCCTGGGAAGTAATGTCTTAGTTGCTTGTCTCCCCACTAAAGAGCAAGAGCTGCCCCTGGGAATTCAGCTTCTGAATTAAATGGATATTTGGAAGATGGGAGTTAAATATTGTTTTACTACAGTATATTTTTAACTTATTTCTAAATTTTAGTGCTTTTTTAGCATATCTATGAAGAAAAATCTATGTTGTTAATATAAAGGAAAATTCTAGGGTTTTCTGGCGCCTCATTTGGCTTATAACTGGAGAATAGTTAATAAAAATGTTAATAACTGACCATATGCTTTTTCAGCATTAAACTTCTGAATGTTCATAGTATTCATCTTCTATGTCCTTCCCACTAACATGGTTCATGGCAGAGTAATATAAAGGTTATGAAAAGTTTGCTCTCAACTGGCTACAGGATGTCTGTTGCACTCGGAGGTGTTTATGCCTTGGTTTCCTGAGCATGCTCAATATACTCAATATATCACTTGTCTTTCTGTGTACAGGTGTCAGTGGAAATTTGAAGCTGGTTAGGTGAAAGAAGGGAATAAATCTTGAGAAAGTTACTCTATCTACAAGAAAGCATCATGAACAAAGCTGTTTGAAACTCAACATGCAATACCTCATAAAATTAGAATAAAAAATTAGAGATTTTGTTTTTCTAAGGATGGATGTTTTAAGAAGTAATTTATAAATACAATGCATTTTCATTTTTGTTTCTTTCAAGCACTGAACTTGCCTCCTAAGAGCTCTTTTTTCTGTTGTGAATTCCAGCACTAGCCAACCTCCTCCCAGGGACCATGAGACAACTCAGTGGATCCTCTGGGAGAGGGAATGACAAACAGTCCAGATTGGGGCAGTATCCTCCTTAAACAGGAAACTGGAAGCTCTTGCCCTAGGGTATTTGATAGGTGAGCCACCCTGAGCTCCAGTTTGTCTGGATCCAGGCTTCCCGATAGCTTGCTACACAGATGTGCCAGAACAAGATGTTAAATGGAAACCTGCTGTGTTTGAGCAAGTTTGCAAAGAGCATTTAATTTTCCAAATAGTATATTCCACAAATGTTACTTTTTTTCTTTAAATGCTGAGTGTCCTTGATGCATAAATTCTCCCTTTCTCTGTCATTGTCAACATCAAATGATGATTCTCCTTTGTCCTTCCAATTAAATGCCAGCCTCAAGGAGTCTGATGTACTTGCCAAACACACCTTGTAGTGTCATCTTAAGCAACCCCTCAGAATGGCTTTATAAAAGATCTGCATTTCACTGTTCATAGTCATGTCAAGGAAGCAAATCCTGTTCTTGTTTGGGCACCTTGGCCCCAGAGTGGGTTCCACATTTGTCCCACGTGAGGATATAGTGCTGTTTCCTATTTTTGTAGCTGTTTGATTTATTCAGATGTGGTACCCTAATTGCCTTTGTAAGTCTTGTGATCTGTTCCCCAAAAGCGTTAGAGTAGTTCTAGTCTGTGAATTAGCAGACAAGTCAAATTACAAGACTGAAATGACTTTTCTGCCTGACTTGCATCTAAACTGTGTTTTAAATTTTAAATTCCTTGACCTTTTGTCATACCATTTCCTAATCTTAAACAATGTTTTCTGGAGCGTTTTTTCGCCCCCCACTACTGGCTTCAAAGACAAATTAGATTAGTCTCTACAGCTCCTCTAAGATGTTTGCTTGTGCTGTTTGCAGTGATTTGAAGACCATGTGTTTGCAACCATTTCTGTCTCTTCTAACATGCATACTAATGCTTGTTGATCATCACAGCTCTTGTGAATTGGGTATACAACTGACACATCAAAGCACAGCATAAATGCTGCAAGCTGTTGAAACAGAGTGCAAAAATAAAGCAACAGTTCACTTTTAGGGCTTGCAGAGTAAGTCTTAGGGAAAGAGGAAATGTACAAGCAGTTTAAATGTAAAATACATTAAAAAATCACTAGTTTCTCACAGTTTGAAGTGTGTTCTGCTGTCATTAACCAAACAATATGCTTTAGTCTTAAACTTTGAGGATTCGATGGGGTGGTAGTACAGAGCTTAAATACTTAATTGAGAGCCATTTCAAGTGTAGTTTTGTCTGTGTTCACATAAACCTTTTTTTTGCATTTTAGTGATGCAAGTTCAGTTCATGTTTCTGGTGCTTTCTAAAACTGCATGATCTTCACTGCAGTCACTGAGGTTGTATGTTGCATTAGGATTATGCTACCTGTATGTTCAGTAAGTGTAAGTGAGCTAAAACCCCACTGCTGCTAAGTGTACTCCAGTACTTTCCTGAATTTCAGAATTTGGCCTGTTTCAAGCTTTAATGTTTAAAAAGCTCGTACAACCTCAAAGGCAAGCAAATGTTGCACAGTTGGAGGTTTTGTTTTGCGCCTCTCGAAGGGAGAGAATCTGTAACATAAAAGGTGAATCACACCTTTCAGAGGTGTAGAGTCCTCTGACCTTTCAGTTTGTCTTTGCTAACTCTTGACATTCAGACTGTGATCACAAGGCTCAAGGAGGTGCCACGCAGAAGTCCCTTGGCCAGAAGTAATGCAAGTTAGCTGAAGTGTTGGAAGCAGTGTCCCTGCATTAGACCTCTGAGGGGTAAAATAGGTTATCTTGGCAGAATGGGATGCTGAGACAATTGGTGCAGAGCCCTGCACTGTGAAATTCAGTCCTATCTTTTGCAATTTTAGTGTTTGGGGGTTAGGGTTTTTTTTAAACACAAAACTTCATTTGAACTAATTTGACTGAGCCAACTGTCAGCTGTGTGGTTAACAGCCTGTGCTTCCAGGGGTAATAGGTTCCAGATCCAGGCTGTCAGTCTTCATACAAACAAGTGCTGGAGGAACTGGGAGAGGAATTGCTGAATTTCAGGGAGGAGGGAACTTCCTGCCTCCTTTCGGTGCTGTGTGTGAGGATTTTCAGAAAGATTTTTCCTTCCCTGTCTTGGCCTCAGGATGCTGCTGACTTTTCTGCAGGAGAGAATCCTCTTAACCGTGTAGCAGACATTTTAATGTGGACAATAAATACAGGGGTATGGTGGAGGAAAGTGGAAATGGTGGATAACTCAGCAATGCCTCCTGGTGTTACCAATACTTGCTTGTAGCCAGCTTTGTAGTAAAAAATGGTTATGGACTCACCATTTTCTGCATGTCTCTGGGGAAGGACAAATGCAAGCCACATATATATCAGTATTATTGGAGTTATGGATAACGAGGGACATTTGTGTGATTTCACAACTGCAATTAATTATGACTTTTAAATATTATTTTTCATGGAGGGGAATTTATTAAAGACTTCCTGATCGTTTTTTGTTCTTACCACAATTCTGTACCTGTTCTGTACCACTTGGTGAGAAGAAACCAAACATTTGAGATGGGACCATTATTGGGCTGTCTTTTGGAAAGAATCTATTTATTGATGGAGCCAGTTGGCTGAGACAGGTTTTGCCCACTCTTGTTTTTCAGTAGGAAAGTTAGTATTGTAACAACCATGATGGGTGGAATTTGTGAGCAAGTGAGGTAAAGCAACACCTGAGGTAGATGTCTAAACTTTGAAACTTAGGAATAAAAATGCATCATTTGTTTTGTTCATAAAGCATTCATAGAAAATTGTAGCAGTTCTGCCTTAAAACATTTCTCTTAAATTTGCAGATTATCTAGGATATACTGAGAAATATCTTAAGGATGATCACTGCCCTTTATGGAAAGAGTAGCTACAAATGCTCCAATGCAAGTTTTCATATTCACTGAAAGCTTTTATTCCTAGCACATAATAATAGACATTTCAGTTGAGAATAAAGCCGAATTTCAAAGGAAATGTAGCTTTCATTTTATAAAATATGTAGCAGCTATCTGACTTTTCTATTTAAACTACAAGATTACTGTTGTAGACTCAATATAGAAATCATCAAAAAATAAAAATGTGCTCAAGATTTTTGGCTAAACATGCTACTCCTCTTTTGGTAATAATGACGTAAATTCAGATAGGAGTTTGAATCATTGCATTGCAAAATGTTTTTCTCTGTTTACATGATGCTCATGCAGAAATAGACCTTTCCACAAAATTTCAGTAAGTTACGCTATTACTCAAGTTTTCTATTTTGTCGTTACCTAGTAGCTTAATGTTAAATAGAGAGAAGAAGGAACAGAGGAGAGGAAGTTTATCTTCCAGAGATCTCCTGTGTCTGAGCTTCTCAGATTGCTGATATCCTTTTTTCTGTGAGATCAGTTGTCTTCAGTAAAGCATCTGAGTTAAATGTTTTATTAAGACTGTATTTTCCAGAGTATTTTATTCTGGTGTAAGTAACCAAGTAGAGGAGTAAAGTTAAAGACTCACTTTTGTTACAACAGTAACAAAGAATTGTCAGTGCATTTCTGGAACACACACATACACACACAGACTCTCAAGTAGTTATTTGAAATAGTTATTTTAATTTTTTCTGTAAGTAATGCACAGTTTTTTAAGTATTTCCTGCTTAAAAGAATTTGTGAAGTACAGTAAGTAAAACTAATTGCATTTGCCTGAAATAGTTACTTACCAAGTAAAAAACCACCAGTCACGTAAATTGTTTTGATGTCCCTTTCATCCATTTGAAATTTGTGTTACCTCATGCAGAACATGGAGTTTTCTACTTAGTACGTTTGCTGTGCTCTTCCTTCTGATATCCTCAAGGCAGGCCTGAATTCAGTATCTTTCTAATAACTTTATATATGTCTGTATTCTCCTCAGATGTCTACCTATGTGGTCAAACAGTGTTGCTGGTGAAAGCACGTTTGGTAATTTACTTTTTAAATCCTGGAGGGTACTGAGAAACCTCTAAAGATAAAGCCAGCACTTGAAGAGTTAATATGTTATTAGGAGGACAGGAAATCTGGCAACTATTGCAGAAACTAGACCTAATGGTGCACACAAACAATTTGTCAGTCTTGGTAAATGTGAATAGCTTTCCGCAAAGTGGCTGCTTTTGCTTTGTTTGAACAGCCTAAACTTTTCCTTTTCGGACTTTAAATCTTAGAAGTGAAATGTGATCCCCATATTGAATCAAAATAATTTAATTCAAAACATATTTTGATTGGAACAAGGCTGACGTGGAAAGAAACTCTAGAATAAAAAAAAAAAAGTTGAAAGGACTTTCTATCATATATTTAGCAGGAAAATTTGAAACAGTTCTAATTAGGCTGAAAAAAACAGCCTTCTTCATTGTAACTTACAAAGGTCATATATCAATGTTAAGGCAGCATTACCAACTTGTGTCTGAAAGCCTGCACATGCAAACATCGTTCCAGTTGTTTGGTTTTGGTGGGTTTGGGGTTTTGTTTTGAATGCATGTGCACACATGTACTTCCAAGCCAGAACACGTATTTAGTTTAGAGTCGTTACCTGCTACTGCAGGTACGGGGTTGCTTTGTCGTGTTCAAGAAGAGTATTTTTCACCTCAAGGTTGTGGTTGTGCTAAAAATGTGTGAAATCCTCATTCATGCTTTTCTATCCATACTTGAATATTTTTCAAGTGGCATGTAAAAGAGACTCCATTTTAAGTGTTTCAGAGGAAATTCTTTCAGAGGGGAGTTAAAACGTTTAGTCCATTAAAGGTAACAGGCAATTACTTCTACTTGAGATTTATTTCTTACTTGCTGGTGAAGTATATTCCTGAGTTTGTTGATTTGGTTGTTTGGGGTTTTTTTCGGTCGAATAAATAAGAAAGATTATTCTTGTACAAGCAGTTTTGGTTTCTCATCAGTTTCTCCTTTCATTTTAACATCTCATAAACCGCATTTTGTATGGGTTGGACTCTTTTCCTCTCATTCAAATACGAGTGCCATGCATGCTTTATGCTGTGCTTCAAATTTGCTTTAATCAACACAGGAATAAGGCAAGTAAGTCTGTAATTTATTTCTGAATAGCTTGACTGTGAATATATATCTGTGCTGATAAAAAAAAAAAAAGCAGTTAAACCGTTCATCTAATTTCAGTGTTGGAACATCCCAAACTCAAGCACAGTTTATATTCATTTTTAATAGACACCACTTCATATGTTATATGTCACTGCATAAAATCTAAAGCAGAAACAAAAGTAGAGGGCAAAGGCCAATGGTAGTCACTTTAAAGATACAAATCTTGATTCCAAAGTTATAATATTGTTTGGGAAAATATATCCTGATAAATCTTTAGAGAATTTATACTGGAAAAAGGAAATTTCATTCCTAACCTGCTGGTTTTATTTTTTTTTGTCATTCCATCCTTGTTCTACCAAATAATTTGTATTAGTATTAGATTGATATTAGTCTTTGGTTGCCAGCAGTAAATTATTCTCTGTTCAGTCCTTTCAGAAAACAGGATCGAAAAAGATGATCACAAAATAGTGAATTTCAGAGTTGTTCATGATGAGATAGCTTTGATTGCACATATTTAGTGACATCAGATTGTACATTTGAAAAATATTTATGAATAAACTAAAATTTTCTAGTTAGATCAAAGCTTCTATTTGTTGATGTGTCTGAAGTGTTTCTACCCTGGGAATAGAGAAATGAAAGTTACTAATAGGTGTTTGTGTTTGACATCTGTATACTGTACTTTTTAGCATATCTCAAGTGTTTTAGTCTCTGCCTAATAGATCTCATTAAAGAAACAGATATCAGCCCCAAGACAGTTTGTCAAAGTTAATGTGAGTCCCCTGTGGACAGAATTGACAATCTGTGTGTGGCTTCACGTGACTGCCTTTCCATGGGCTTCTTTGATCCTGTAACAATTGGACATTAGTCCCTGATTTGTTTTACAATAACTCGGTGGGATTGGACGTTGCTGTATTATGCTGGACATTTTCGAGCCTTTCCATGTTGTGCACATTTCCCTGAGAGCACAGGGAATGCTGTGCTGTGCTGCTCTGCCCTGCGAGCGCTGGCAACTCCTTGGCTTGCTCTAGGAGCAGCGTGGAGAGGATGTTCCTATCCCGTGGCTGTGTGCTGGATTTAACTCGAGCCTTAGTGAGCACTGCCTGTCCTAAATGAAGTTGAGGCTGAAGTAATCCTAAATGCTGACCCATCAATAGGCTTGCAAGTGGTAAATGCTAACAGCAACATTTAAAACAACAGACAAGATAAACTCCCTCCTTTTTATAACCAAATAGTTCTGCAAATTGCAACCTCTTTATTTCTCAGATGCTTTCTTAAGGAGGACCCATATTTAAATATATCAGTGTGGCTACAAAGTGCATCATGCTGATCTGGTACATGGTGTTGTTTTCCTTGGAAGTCCATTCTTTAGTCATTATACAAGCTGTTAATTATTGTTCCTCCATTGATTAAGTCATAGCATAAGCACTTGCCTCCAACCAAGAGCTTAACTGTGAACCTGAAATATTAGGCAAGCTTATTTGTACTTTGAATTTATGTGCTGTTTGGTCTGTCCTTTGTGGTCCTGATGCTGACTGTAGCTGGTTTTCAGTTATCCCTTTCACTTGGAATTTGGCAACTAAGAGGATTTTTAAATGGCTTAATAAGGAAAAAAATTACTTTCTTTTATATCTGTACAAATTTTAAATTAAAATAATTTCAAACTTGAAAAAGAGAAGTAAGGCTAGGATGGTGATGTCTTAAATGGCTACCTAGAAACAGAGACTAGTCAGGAATAAGGGAATAAAGGAGGTATTAATTTAAAAGGCCTTCGAAGGTACACCCTAGGGGTCCCAAGGCTCCTGCCTCAGTGGATCCCAAGATGGACGACAGGTCACGAGTTCTTCACACTTTTATAGATTTGGTCCATTTGCATATCAGCATAAATTCACCAATTAAAACTTTAGCTAATGATGAAATTTCCCCAAGCTTTTTCCCCCTCCCCAAGATGAAGGTTTATACTTTTGGGCCTAGGAGAGTCTGGTTGTCCTTGGAGAGCGAGCTGGAGAGGCTTTTTCCTGTCTGTGTGAGCATGAGAGAGCCTACCTAAGGAGCTGCAGGAAACCTCAGTCACACTAGCAGTACAGGATGTGAAAAAATATAAAAGTTAAAACCTAAGGCATCAATGGCTCCCAACCATTCCCTGAGAAGGCAAAGTGTTTTAGTTTTGCTTTTTTAACCATTTATACATTTATACATACGTTAATCTAAGGAGATGACAGTAGTATTCTTTTAGTTATTCAGGTCCCTTTGTGAGGGTAATATGACTCATTGAAAATCTACCTTTTGTAGAAAAGAAGAATATAAACAACTTCAACACATGCTGAATATTTTCGTATGTATCTATAAAAAAATCACAAGTTAATAACATTATCTTTTTCTTGGCATTAAATAGTTAAAACAGTAATTATGTTCTAGGGTTAAGTTTTTTTTTTTAGCAGGATAGCATGAAAATTAATTCTTATCATTGTCGTTTGCTGAGCCGTGTAGAATTTTATGGCTGCACATTGCAGTATTATGGACACTCATGAGACTCCTGACTGGTTTTATCTTATTAAACAATTTTGAAATCATTAATTTTTAATTGGCCTGCTTGTGGTTTTTTATAGTTTTAATTGTGTGTCGGTATCTAAATATTGTGTGTTTTTTAAATTATAAAGAAAATAAGTCCTCTATAAGCATATATATAGTAAGGTATTGCTATATGATTATCCAAACAGATACTATACTGTGTGGGGATTCATTTTAAAGAGTGTTTTCAGCAATTCAGCATCCTAATAAAAGTAATAATAAAAAAAGAATGATATGATGTCTAAGATATGTACTGGTCTTTTCTTGATTGAAAGTTCTAATTAAGTGAATCGAGGAAAATTAACTGAAATTAGCTGTCAGAAAGTCACATTTAAATGAGTGATGATCTGGTGTGGCAGTAAACATTTAAATGATATAAATTGCCATTTAAGTGTATGGTGTAATGTTTGTCATGCATTAATATGACATGAGACTGCAGTGACAATCAAGCAGCTTGCTCTAATTTGAACATATTTAGGGCTTTTGTGTGGAGTGCACCACACAAATTAAGACAATTGCTGGTTTTATGTGTCAATTTAAATGTTGTTTTCAGGCATCCGTTAATGAAACAAACCCATCATTTTTGTGTGCAAATTGCAGAGTGATTTCCTTGGTTTTCAGATTAATTTCAACTTCCTCTGCTCAAAATTAGGAATTTCCTTTGCAAAGAAAATGCCATTCATTTTGCTAGATGAAGAGAATATCTGCTTGTTATGTTTTTTCATTTGGTAATTCAAATCAGAAATACATTGAATCCTCTGTATAAAACAGAAAAAACAAATCCTGATAGTGATTTAATCTACATGAATTAACTCTTTAGATGACAATGCTTTTTAGGTTAACTTTGAATATAATGGTTTTGGATGCTCTTGTCTTGGGGACTGGATTGTAACTGGATAACATCTTCAGAAAAACAGCTTAATCATTCAGCATAGTACTTCTGTATAGGTTTGTTAACAAGAAATGCGTGGAAGTGGTAGCAGTTTAATATTTCCAGCTTGTGAAAAAATTTTTCCCCTTACATCCCTGGTTAGTTAGTCCTGTTTCCCAGATTCCCAAGTTCTATCAATCTTCTGGCTGTCAGAATCAGATAATCCAGCTGTTGTTATTCAGCATGCAGATCGCACAGGAAAGCACAATTTCATCGTGGGAGTGCATGAAAACATATCCTGGCTGTGTATAAATGCACAGATACTTTCCACTTACTCTTTTCTTTTTTTTTTTTTTTCTTTCCACTATTACAGTTTAAAAATCTAGGTCTCCTGGTCAGTGGGAAGTAGGTCATGAGATTCTGGCATCTATCACAAGGCCCACCTTTTTTTGCATAGAATGTCTAAAATACTCTTCTCAGTTCTGTATTTAGACTTGTTAAGATAATTTTGTATGCTATTAAAAAAATGCTTCTGCTACTGCCAAATGATGACTATCTGGCAAACTCAAGTTTCTGTTTTGTGTGGTTTTTTTCCCACAGGCGTTAGAAAGTGAGTTTGTTTCCTGCCAACTTCACCAGTGGATTGATCTGATTTTTGGCTACAAACAACAAGGACCAGAGGCTGTTAGGTCCCTGAATGTATTCTACTATTTGACTTATGAAGGAGCTGTTAATTTAAGTTCAATAACAGATTCTGTACTGAGAGAGGTAAGTTTGTACTTTATAAATATATAAAAGTCTTCATTAACTACTGCAGTGTTGAAACTGTAAAAACTCCCCATTGTTCAAGGCTTCTGGTGAATGTTCAATTTCTTTGTGTTTTCTTGTGGTTTGGCCACAGGCCAGTCAAGTGCAAGGTGCCTGAACCAGTTGTCACAGCATGCAGAATTAATAGAACAAGGATGCAAGTTGTTCTTAAACTTTGTGCACCTGGATTTCAGCCCAAGCTGGATGCCAATATAAAAATAAATGTTCAAGAATTGCTTTGGCTGCTGAGTTCAGTAATTTTGTTCCTTCAGACTGGATCTTGGTGGCACTGAGCAACCTTGCTTTGGCTTGCGCTTCTGAATTTACTTTTGCACTTTTAACAGTTCCCTTTAAGTGCAGTCTTGCATATGTAGCAAACATCAGTTTTGTAGCCTCTGATATTTTTATTTGGTTTGCTATCAAATTAAAATAACTTATCCTATATTTTTATATGCAAAAGAAAATATTTCAGCATTGGAAAGGTCAGGAGCTTTATTCAGACTCAGCATCATTCAGAAAATCTATTTGCCAGAGTATTTCATAGAATACTGTAGGTTCAAAAGTTCTTCCTCCTCCACCTAAATAGCTGTTTAAAGAAGGGCAGGGTGGGGTGATTAAAACAGATTTTTGATTGATTTTATGTCCTCTCTTCAGACACTATATTGGTACCAAGTATAGCTGCAAGTATATTAATTATAGAATAAATGTAAGTGGTACCTTGTTATAAAATATTCTGAGTCCATGAAAACAAATAGAAATCTAGTCAACTGTTTTATTTAGATGGAACACAGGGACTGGCTTAAAACCAAAGTGGTGGCTCAGTGTTGTCATTATATGGTTTACCATCAGTCTGCAAACTGCATGTTAGTCAATTTAAGCATAAAACACGTATGTTGCACATAAATACCTGTAAGTGAGCTAAGAGAAGGTATACTGGGACATGTGGCTTACAAGAAAAAATGTGATCATCTGGGTTCGGAAATTTGTTGACCCAAGAGGCATCTAGTAGATATTCACTGTGCCATGTTTTCAGTTCACTGGTAATGTTTGTCCATTCCTTACTGGCAAGGAATTATTCTTACCTTTTAGGAGTATTTATAAGACTCTTGAAGTGTTTGGTTAAAGTGTGAGCTGAAATATAGTCTGGGTATTGTGTGTAATTTGTTTTAAATTTTGTTATTAAATGAACCATCATTGAACCTTTATGTATGAAACCAGTAACTGAAGTAACACTAATGAAAGTAGCCCGCAATTTTTGGGTAGTTTTAATTTTTCTAGAACAGTTCTTTTATCTGCGATCTGTTTTACTTGTGTCATAGCCTGAAAAAAAAATTAAGACCAGGGAAGTTAAAAATCTGTCAGGAATTGTGGATCATCTTAGAGAGGCATTCACTTTGATACAAAGTATTTTGAATTGGTCATATTTTTATTCTACTTTGCTACAATGTTTCTTATTTTTGAACAGTTCTGTGCTGTCTGAACTGAGTGGTGTATAAAAATGAAAACAGGAGAAGGGAGAATTGCAGTGTTGTTGAATTCGTAATAGTGGAGTAGCTCAGCAGTAGCAGAATTTTGAACACTACTGGTGGTGTCAAAAATACACACTAACGAATGCAGGCTGCAGAATAAATGGTGTCTTTTAGTACTTTTTTTCTGAATTGCTTGAAGGATTGGCCCAATGGAATATTTTTATTTAGGATTTTCAAGCAGGGCACTAAAACAGTGAAAGGTTTCCTGTTTAGTTAGGTGTCCCTTGCCATCTACATGTATTTTGTAAGGCATATTTTTGATTATGAAAATGTGTATATATAATTTTAAATGGCACATATGATGAGCTCTGATGCGGTATTGATACTGCAGAAATTTAATGACTCTCATCACCAATCGTGGCTTATTCTGATTTTACTTACGGGTAGAGATGAAAGTAATGAAAAATCTGTTTGTGTGTATTTCTATGTGCATAATCATTCTATATCTATGTGTTAAATGAATTTATCATGCACCTTTGACAGCCTCACCTTCTTCCCGCTTGCTAATCTGTCTCCCTGAGGACCTGTGCTAACATTCTCTGTTGCCATGCAGCTTCAATCAGCATTTATTTTTCTCTTTCAGTCAGCTTGCCAGAAAACATCTCCTATTTTCTCCGCCAAATTCCTGGTTAGAGACCAAATGAATTTCTGATGTGGACAATTACCATTATTTTTAGGCAGGCACGGCACCTCAGACTTAAAATCTTTTTGTTAGGCAGGTATTAAACTGAATTTCTTGGTTTCAAAAGAAGGATGTTTCTGGTTTTTTCCTCTTGATAAGAATTCACGGTTTGGGTCTCTAAATCTTGACAGTTGGAGTAGAAAGTGTATTTTTGTTTGCAAACCTAAACCAAAGAGAAGCTTCTGTATATTCTGAGAGCTGCGAGTTGTTGAGGCTTTTAGGTATCATATGGAAATAATAGCAAGTGCTTAAACCATGGCAATTTCCCCACCTAGATAGTCAGTGCTGAGCCCGGACCACATCAGTGGTGAGAAGCCTATGATGCATGTGTTTCTGAGGTATCTCCACAGATATATGCATGGATATTGGTGACCTAACTCATCAAAGAGGCCACACACAGAACAATGGTGGAAGGCACTGAGGAGTGAAGGGGTGTAGGTTAATGCAGAATTTCCTTAGGTCTCCTAAATGGCTCCAACTGGCACCTTTATTTTTATAGGCAGTCACGTTATATATATTACAAGAAGGAAGTACTCGTCTAGGAAGGAAAACTACTTGATTAAAACCATATTCCACCTTTCTTTTTTTTTTTAAACTGAAAATGTAGAACTTTTACATCCTCTTACACTGCTGTGAACAATTTTTTCCTGCCATTCTTTCTGCCTATGGGAATAAAGGAAGTAAAGTATTTTGAAAGGATCTGACTGCCATAATAGAAAATTTTAAACTAAAATGCAAACCATGGGCCACATGCTACCTTTTGGCAGATAAACCCTGGGGAGTGCAAAGCTTGCATAATTCAAAGGCAAATCTCAGGGGGAGGGGAGTGGATCAAGAGAGAAGGGTTTGAGTTGAAGCCAGTGGGGGAAGGGAACTGCAGCCAGAAGCAAGACAAGGGATCCAGTATCCCTGCTGGCATATTGGTGCACTGTTCATCCTGCAGAGACTGTTCTTTCCTCCTCCTCTTCCCCTCTAAGAATTTTAGTAGCACTGTCATTGACTCTGCTCCTTGTGTGTCTTGTGGAAGGAGGTGACAGCTGCCGAGGGAAGTTGCTGTTCAGTGGGCAAGCAGTAAATATCTTCCTAGTGGAAAACACTGTGTTTGGCAGCACAGCTCTGCTGTGTCACTGCCTTCTGTTGACTTGCTCTTGAGCAGCACGTTTTGATCTGTGGAACTCCAATCACAAGATCTTCTGTGGAAGGGCTCTTTTTTTTGCCTGATGGAAGGGGCAAAGAGTCATTTAGCACAGACAAATGTCATCCAGCTGTTCTGGAGAGAATTCACAGCACCTTCTTATCACAAATTCTGCTCTCTTTTTGATGTAGCTGTCCAAGAATGGAGGGGAGGGGGGGAAAGTAGAATTAGATCTAAGTCATTCAGACAAGTAACTGATTAAGAGCTGAAGCACAATCCATAGAAAATAATTTGTATCTTTGTATTTGTACCAGGTTGGTGTTGGTCAGAAGAATAGAAATTTCATCAGTGTTGGACAGAAAAATAGAAATTTATCTTGTCTCTGGCTTAGTATAACAACGGACGATCGTGAATCTGGGCTGCCTTCAGTTACTACTTAAAAGTCCATTTCTCCACTCGTTGCCTTTCCCTGGTCTTAAAATTAAAACCGAACACAGTTATGGGGAAAAGGAGTTTTTATTTTGGTATTTTTTTAAGGAGTTTTGGGTGCAGCACTTCATTCAGATGGAATGCACTGAAGTGCACCCCGAAATGCTTACTGAAATGCACACATACATCACATATACAATTTATAGGCCTTGCAAATTAGCATATCTATCAAAAATTCCCCAATGAAATACTTGAATGAAACCCCCATTCTGAGAAGTCTCCCCCCTGGATGGGCCTATCTTAGTTTACAGAATGTGTTCTAGAAAGGACCTTGGTGTCTGGGGATTTCTGACCCATGACTGTGAGGCTTCCAGGATGTTTGGTCTCCTGGCCCAACGGAACAGTTGGTCTTTGGCTAAGTTATCAAACTTAAAGAATTACAAGTATGTGGGCTAAAAGCACTAATAATACATGAAAACTATGTAAAAGGGTGTATATAAAAGGGGTATAAAAGAAAAGCAAAAAATCATCCTGGTATCATGCTGATACCCCTATGTAGTTAGTGTAAATGTTGAAAAAAAGTGAAGAAAATAGACAAAGCTAGTAGCAGGAAGATGAAATATTACTTGGAGAATGCATCATTGATTTGTACAGGAACCCCTACCTTTCAGGAAGCACCCTGAATTTTGTACCATCCTTATGAAAAAGCACCTAACCACATTAAAAAAAAAACCAAACCAAACCATCTGATATGATCTTTGAAGTCAGCAATTAAGGAAGGCTAATAATTTTTAAATTAGCAATAATAGCTCTAAAAACACAAGAATAAGTCCCATTAAATTAATAACATCAAGTGATCTGCTTTTAGCCTTAGACGCTTCTGTTGTTTTGTACTTCTTCCTCTGAAGAGAAGGTGCATTTTTGTTATATGAAGATAGTCTGTTTAGCATTAGGAAGCAAGCTTTCTCTATTCTTTTGGCACCTTTCTTTCTATTGATGATATTTCATTTCCATATGAACTGGGGAGCTTCAAAAATTGTGAAGAATCAACCTGGACATAGCATTTGGCTTGTTATTTTGAATGTGCCACTTCTGATTATATGTAGAGAGGGAAGATAATTCTTTTATTTTCAACTTTAAGGCATATGGCATGAATTATTTTATGCATAATAGCTTTTAAATGCAGTTCAAGATTATTATCTTTGAGTAAGTTTTATGCATCCTAGGTCTATCTCTTATGAGTCTTATTTTATTTTTAAATATTTACAGAAGTTTGAGAGACTTCTGTGCCCGAAAGAAGTTACAAGGATGTTTAGTTTATGTGACCCCTGTTTCATACAGCAGTAGCAGATCTGATATCTTATCCCAGAGAAAGCATTTTTGGCCTCTCTTTTAGCTCTGTTCATGGTGGGAGTTAATAGCATATTTCAGCTCTAACTCAGCTGGAGAACCCTGACAACAGTGAATCTTTCACAGAGTATAAACATGATTTGTATTTATAGCATAGTTAACATTTACTAAATAGTTGGGAAAACGATCAGTCTGGTTTTAGCAGGTTGGGCAACAGTCTTTGTTGTGGCTGTGATGAGTTTTAAAATCTAGGATAAAATGATTATAAAATAACTGTCACAGAGCAGTAAATTTTCACATGCTGAATTCGGTAAGTAACAAATTCATGCAGGCAACATTCAAAATACCGTAGAAACAATCTGAATTGTCTCTGGCTGTCTCTGGCTGTCAGTGTGCTGCACAGATGGCATGTTTGGTGTTGTACAGCACAGGAAAAGCCAAATAAATGTTTAGCATTGGTCTTGTTTTAATTGCAAATCTATATTAAAATACCCTTACATGGAACTGAAATTAAGAAGGCTGTATTTAAAGGAAGCATACTGATTTCATGGCTAAGGAGACATGGACTTGGCAATGCATCCCAAGCCCATGCCTTGGTCTTTTCCTGGGAAGTACCCAGAGCAGGATGTGTAACACAGGCAGGGCTTCCCATGAGGGCAGGTATCACTGCTCAATGCTATCAGCTTGTCTGGGCATCAGGACTCTCCCAGGAAAGGATGAAGTATTTTCTTCTGGTGAAAGGAGCATTAAATGGCAGGAGCACCACTCCTGCCACCAGTTTGTATCCATCACCTATTTGTTCTCACATTTCTGCTCACACTGTGACCTGCTTGTGGTGTTGGAATAAACGAGCAAAATGAGTATAAGCAAGTGCTTACTGTGATATCTGGGAGGTATGGCACTCCTTTGATTCCATTCAGCCTGGAGTTTGATGTGATGAATGGGGATTTATTGCTCTTTTTCTTAAATTACGTATTTGCTACAATGCTTACAAACAGACATGAAAAATATTCATCTGGGTTCTGATCCAGAAAAATATTTGACCTTGTTATTCTCTTTTTACCTTCATTGAAGAATAGAGTCTAATTTTACCTGCTGCTTCTGCTTCTCTATCCAGCAGGAAAAGGGTAGAGTTAATTTAAGTAGGACTGAGATGCTCCAAAAATAAGGATTTAAAAAACTGTATGGAAGTAGTAAAGTTTTTTGGAAGGCCGTAACTCCTGTGAATTAGTTCTTCAGCTTGGAGTGTTTTTTTCCTCAGTCTCTGATTGAAATTCAAGGGAAAGAAATTTTCAGCACAGTTTCCTTGCCTCTTCTTGCTTGACCTGTCTTGTGGATCTATCAGAGCCAGAGAGGACTTGAGACCTCCTGGGCTCTTTACATTTTCATTTGTGCCTGGCTGGTCAGTCTTAGCTGACATATTTGTTGGACAGTATTAAATAAGAAAGAGTAATCAAAAGGTAAATAAGGTTTGGATAAAAGTGATTTTCATAATAGTTCAAAAATAACTCCTTTTGATATAAATTGTTTCTATTTTTAAACTTTTCCTCTTTCGTATGTGGAAAGGATAAGATATATTTGTATATAACAGCTGTGATTATACACCAAGTCATTCAGCCTTTAATGAAACGTGGAAGTGAACAGGCTACAGGAATTTTTTTTGTTGTCAACATACTTTGATTATTTGCAGGCTCTTTATGCTGTCCAAATGATACCTGTATTTACTTTCACAGTAATTGGGAAACGAAACATTTTTGTTTAGAATGTTTTCATTCTTTGTGCATATTGCAGCCCAGGGTGTCTAATTTGGGCATCAGTGTTCCCACTGTGTCTGTAGATGTGTGTGGTGTTTACTTACCAAACTTTGCTATTTTAGTTATTAGTTATATTTGATAAATAACTGCTGCTTGAGTGAAAATCTTGTGGTCTTGCCGAAGGTGTTTGCCTCAAGCAGTGTCTAAAAGTCAAGTCTTGGTTAAATGTCACATTCTATTAAATAGTAGCAAAAAGTTCATTTGTTGCAGTAGAAAACTCTGGGATAGCGTTGTACCCATAGTTTGGAAAGAGCAAGCTTGGTCTTGCAGATAGTAGTTATGAGAGTTGAAATAAATGTATTTCCTAGCTTAGCAAAAGGAGTTTCTTATTTCTTTTTCACAATTGCTACAGATTTTGAAAGGTGATCACAGAAGACAGTTTAAAGACCACTACATTTTGGAATTTTGCTTCTATGTGTTAGCCTCTTTCAGATTGAAATGTTTTATTTTAATGAAGCTTTTTTATTTAATATATAGCGATGACATCAGTGCTTAAGAAATTCTGTGGAATGTTAAGAGATGGGAATTGATTGCTTTTTTTCCAGAGGAAAAAAGTTTTATATAAGAAAATTTGGGGTTGTTAGCTATTTAGATGAGCAGATGAATAATGCCAGAAATTTAAGTTTGAGGGTATTGCACATGGCAGTGCCACTGCTTTCTCTGTGGTAATTATTGATTTTAAATGAAAACAGTGAGTTGTTCTCTTGAAATCTTCAGCTGCCAGGGAGAGATGGGAAGCAATTTTGGTTGTGGTGCTCAAATAAAACAGAAACTGTTGTATTTTAAAAAACTAGTCCCAGAGCTGTACTGAATCCAGTTTTATTTGTAGTTCCTTACATTGGTTTTAACTCTCTTTTTAAACTCTTTTCCCTTTTTATTTTGTCAGTCTCTTTGAAGTACTACCAGACCTGTTTTTGTACTTCTAGTGTTTTTTATCTGCTTCTTTCCAGTAGCCAAAGATTTAGGTGTTTTGAATGAGCACATCAGTGCTCCAGACAGAGATACTGTTTGAAATTATCCATGAACCCAGTGCCTCTGAACATTATTGAGTGACATTTGTTTCTGTTGGTTGTGTCTGCTCTGACTAACTGGTTTCTTTCAGATTGGCAGCTGGGATTACACTGCAGTAGACGGACAGCTGTGTGAGCTGGCGATTGCAGCCAGGCCGGGCTGTGCCTCTGTTTAATATGCCTGGAATGTATATATTCAGATTGGAGCAACTTGCACGGCCCTGAGGGGCTTCTATTTGTATTCTCACAAACTGTGATTACTTCCTGTTTTACTTTAATGACTGCCACATAATTGTCGTACTGATTTGTCTGGACAAAAAAGACTTCTTTTTTTTTTTTTTTTCTCACAGAAAATTCCTTAATGTAGTTTAAGAGCTGGGTTAGTGTTTTTGTTTGTAAAGATATGGTGGTGGAAGGCATCCTATGCTGTTCTCCTTTCTCCGCTTTTCTGATGTGAACAGAATAATACATTAGTCACATATTGACTCTCAAACAGCTTGAAAAAAATAAGGTAATCCTGTTTAGGGTAACCCCTCCCCCTCCATGTATCTGTAGTAACTTAGATTTTATAAATGGCAAGTGATTAGACCAGTAACCAATCTCCAGACAACTCTGGTGTTTTCAGCAGGCAGAACGAGGTAAAACTGGGGGGTGGTTAGAAGAAAAGAAAAATACAATGCAGCAGATACATTTCTTGCAAGGAAGGTACAAAGAAGGAAAAAGAAATGCTTAATTTCTATTTGATGACTTTAATTTCTCCATGTATTTGTTGTTTTTATGTGTAATGAGGCACACCATTTTGTTATAGACCTCGCTAACACATTGCAGCAGGCAAAGGTTGTGCACTTTTTGCTCCATCCCAAGTTGCTCGTGTGCTCTAATAAGGCCCCCCTCTGCGGGTTGCTGACAGTATTTCTGCCCACGCTTCAGCTCTGGAGCCATAACCCTGAGGTACTGGGGTTGGAGCTGTACCTGCATTAGTGGGCAGCAACAGATGCCTCCTGCACTCTGCTTGGATTGCACAGGGTATATCACAAACATTGTGCAGTCAGGTTTAATGATACCTAGAGAACAGTATGTAACTCTTGATCTTGTAGTGTCTTTTCCTCAGCCTTTCTTCTGCTCTGTTCTCTTCCCTGCTATTTGTTAGGTTTCAAAGCTAGTACAGACGATTTTCTTAAACTGGATGTTAAGTGAATAGTGCAACGGGAAAACAAAATATGGAAGTGATTCAATACGAAATGCTTGATTTTTGAAGTCAGAACGAGAGAAATAATTTTCTGATTTGACATGAAGAAAGTAGACTTCTCATTTTGTCTTTAAAATAGCAAATGGAAGCGTGTGAATTTATGATACTAACAGTTGAGTGCTGTATTTTTTCTTGGGGCAAGTGTAGTGCAATATCCCCAGGGCAGGTGTACAGTCAGCCAGCATATACATTGCCTGTGTCAGAAAAGCATTTTGCCCATTTTTCACAATCTTGATCTAATGGGGATTGTTAGGAAATGAGGGAGATGGTACTACAAAGAGCTTCTCTTTATAATCTTCAGCCTCGTTTCAGCAATTTTATCTATTGTTATGAATTGTGCTTGCTCTCTGGCTAGTGTTATCTGTGTTCCTGTAGTCCTAGAGGAATTTAACTAAGAGTATTTCTGTAGGGGTGTAAGTGGCTCTCTCTGGTCAGAGGGGGTTTTCTGATCACTTGTCACTGGAGCTTGATTTTAATCGCCGTCCTGTGGGGAAAGGAGCTCCTTGGTTGGCCGCTAAGCCATTCAGCTTCCCTGTCTGAGGGGAAGCCTGTCAAACAGTCAGTGTTCTCTGATGCTCTAAAGCAACATCTGGGTGGAAGGAAAGGGAAAGCAAGTAATCATAATTGCAGATTGCTCAAGCCAATGGAAATCACTGAGGAACATGTGCATAAACCTTTTTGAATATTGAAAAGTGAGGTAGGAGCGGCAGAGAGCCAAAGTAATTACTTTTGCAAGGGCTCTTATTTTCTGGACATAAATACTGGGCAGAAAGATGGAGGATGAACCCAAAACGTTTTCTGTCCCTGACACATGTGCTGAAAGAATACAATGCATGTTCTTATCTCACCTGGGGTTTCAAATGTTTGGCAACTAAATTTTTGAGATTTTGGAAGTAACTGGGAATGCTTCAGTGCAGATCTGTAATGGCCCTGAGAGCAGCCTCTGTAGCAAATGGGGAGGTTGTAGCTTGTTGTGCCCTCCAACCAAGGCGTGCATTTTAACATGGACGTGCTGTGTCCCTGGGCTCTTCAGACAGCTTGGTGTTTTGTGTCTGCGGAGGCATGATGAAAGCAGCTCTGAGCTAGTCCCTTTAAAGGTCTTTAAATCTGGAGTTAAATGGTGTATGTCTTGCCTTTTAACTATTATGGGCCTTCATTTGAGGATTTGAGTTCAAAACGAGAGACTGTTTCATTCTTTCTCTGTGACACTCACTGCAGTTCCCCCTTTACTCGCCCTCCCTCATATTTAATTTTATAGTTCTTTCAGACATAAACATGAAAAAAAAGCAATTTTGACTTAGTTTCTGAGTGTTGCTGCAAAGAAAAGTAACAAACATCTGTTTTTACCTTAACTGCATCCATATGTTCAACCTCCCCATCACCCTCCTTCCCAAAAAATTTACAGCCGTATTTGGTGGGTACTGCATACTGTTGAATTAACTTTCTTCACAGTTAGATGAGAGGGTAAGTTCAGAGACTGAAAATAGCCATACCAAACAGTGGCTAGGAGCTACATTTTACCTAAGCCAAAATTTCAAGTTCTTTACTTTCTTTTATTTTACTTCCCTATTCCCCTTCTCCCCTTCCCACCCCACAAGAAAAGAGGAGATGACCTAGGAGACTTTTTAGGAACAGGTAAAATCAGGTAAATGTTAACTTACAAAATTTGCTATGGCTTTCATGCTTCTAAATTAATTAATTTTATTTATTAATTCTATTTGAAATATAATGATACATAAGTATGTGGTTTGAGATGCATACTGTGCCAATTATTGTAAAGGGTTGCTTACCTTGTTCCATTTTATTGCTTCTTGTTGTAGCATCTGGAACAATTCTGGGCTTACCAAAATTTTGGTTTTGTAGATGATTAACAGGGAAAAGGCAGTTTGACTGAGATATTTGAGAAACAGTGAAGCAAAATGTAGAACCATACTGTGCTTTACTTTGTGGCGCACGTCTTGCTTCCAGGGATAAGAATTTGTCAAGCTAAAGATCTCTTTCAAACAAAGGTTATGCCTTTCCAGTTGTGTGGTGCCTTTAATAGATGTGAAACTGGTGGTGCAAATTTCCCAAACATGTCTACCTACAGTCACCTAAATGGCTGTATGCTCCAGAGGGATCCAGCAGTGTGAGAACACATCCCCTTCCTCTACTGCTGGAGAAGCTGTTTGTCTCTCAGTATTACTAACTAATGCTGACAATACTTTTCAAGAAAGCTCAGTTAGAAACTGGGCTATAATTCGTTAGAAAGGAAGTGGATGATGACGTTCTGACTGATGGGCATTTTACTGTATTTTCACAGGTGAGTGGTAGGTTCTTTTCTTCAAAGGAGATACTAATTATATCTCTGAGAAAAAGATTCCCTGCTCCGACCTGATGTTCTTTGACAGGTTGAACAAAAGTCTGAGTGGCACCTGGTGGCTTTTTCCATTGTTACGTAAATTGAGAGGATGGGGATTGATTCCAGCTCCACCATCACATTTCTGCTGACAGAGGGAGATCATCTTGCATCCTTCTGTGTGTGATCCTTCTGACTGAGACATCAGAATGGGGAGTTGACATCTGGATTGAATACAATCTGGGAAAAGGAAGGAACCATTTGGGGTTGCTAGTTACACTCTCTTGGTCATTATTACAAAATGTGGAAGCTAAAAAAAGAAACCTTTACATTTTTTTTTCTTGGTAACCAGAAGGAATGCAGAAGATTTTTTTTCTGAAGTCTAGCCACTATGTCTAGACATGTTTGTCCAAGTGCCTTTACTCAACAGCTCTTCAAATTTCTTTTGGATCTCTGAAGACACAGATAAAGACGACATACAGATACCAGTATCTGTGCTTTTATGTTCTGTGTACAAATCTGATGTTTTATGAAACCTTCATAGTGGTGGCACAACGTGGATTTTTCCCAGTTCTGTTGCCTAAAAGGGAAAGATTGTGTCAGGGGCTACTGCAGTCCTGGATCTGTAGGCACTCATATTTTTTGGAACGACCAGATGGAACCTAATGAGTCTAAAGGACTTGTTTGTGCTGGACCTGTAAATCACAAACTCCAGCTAGAACAACATAAACAGGGGTGTAGAAACTGTCCATTAAGACTGAAAACGGAGAATTTGTGATCCTCTGAGGAAGACTTTGGCAAAATCATTGTCCCATTGGCCAGCAGCTTCACCAGGTCTGACAAACACTTTATGAAAACAGACTGTGCCTCTTGACTGGTGGGTTGAGTGGATTCTCAATTCTACATCACTTTGGGCTCTTGTAATAATGAATGTGTTTGAGATACTCTGCATCAATATGTGGTATGTTGTGTTTCATTTTCCCTCACTCTTGGCACTATGTAAGAGTGTATAGTTTCCAGAGGTAGCATTGAGAATTAAAAGACATACCAGATTCCATGGATGGGACAAAATTGTGACTCCCTTTAAATGCTGAACATGGGCATTTGGGAGTGAAAGTTTCTGTGTTGATCATAAGTCAATATGCATGGAAATTAATAAATCTGAAGCTTATTATTTCCTCACTTTATCTCTTCTCAGTTCTAAATCAAATGCCTGGGAGTTGTGCTTCAAGAATACTTTATTAATTTAAAATAATTTATTGGAGATATATTTAGTAGGAAATAAATAGTAGATTCTAAAGACTGTCAATTTTTACTAAATATTTTAACAAGTATAGAGTAACTGACAGCCAGGACAGTCTGCATTCTGCTCCTTCTGTATTCTTCTGGCCTTACTCACAGTGCAGGGAAGAATTCCCATTTGCTAATAAAAATATACCACTTAATCTGCAAGTAGGTGTAGGCAAATCTTTTTGCAATCTGGATGTTTTGAAACAAACAACATTTTATGGAGAGGGTAGAGCTGCTGACCAGTTCCTTTGTTAATATTCCATGTGTTAAGAGACCTCAAAATTTTGTGATTCCCTTGATATCTTGAGTCAAAAACCCTCAGATTTGAATTTTAATGTAACACGTCTCATCAGTAGGAAGGAGACTCATGTGGTCTTACTGAGCTTTAGTGTTTCATGAGTCTGATACTGCTGTTGCTCAAAAAGTGCTCACTGCATCACAGTGTGTGTATGTCAGATTTCAGCCAGCTTTCTGATAAACTCACTTATTCACCAGTTCTTTGAAGATTATGGTGCTTCCCAGAGTGGGCAAGAGTGTTAGAATCTGTTCACAGGCTAATTTCGACTCCCACTCTGCTGAGTTCAGATGTTTCAAAAACCCTGCCAAATGTAATAAGGTCAGGTGTTTTGGATGGCATATTTACTATCAAGAGGATGATTATTTTAAGGTCTCAGGTGCATTCTACTTTTGGTTTTGTTATTTCTGTAACATTAGATCATTGTGCGTCCTAGTAGTGGTCTGTATTATTATCTAAAACCAGTTGTTTGTAAGAATAAGGTCAGCATAAGTGTTATTCCATTGTGTCAAACATTTTGAGGAGTGTTTCTCCTCAAATATAAGTGTAGAGGAGCATTGAGGAAGCTTGAACTATGAAAAAGAAGAATTAGGGGAAAATACCTGAGGTATCAGCCCGTGTGCAGCCTACTAGCCCACAGCAAAGGCCAGGTGGTTAGTTTAGTTCTCAGTGAAAGAGATGTAAACTAAGATGAATGATTGGTGACTTTCTGTAGTACTGGCATGTTTCTGTGAATGGTGCAGGGGCTAGCCTGACAAGAAGCAACTTGCTGAATTTCGGCTGCTTGATGTTGTCTTTAAACCAGTGGGCCAAGAGGTGGCAGCATGGAAAACTAGCTGGACATTCTTGCCTTCTAGGGCAAGAAGTATAAGTTCACAGGTTCGACATAATTATTTTTAAGAAATCACTAAGCATATTATTTTTATGTATTTCCTGTGAAGAAAGTACAAAAGCATGTTGCTGAGGGTAGAGAGAAACTTTAAAAACCTCCTTGTATTGTATCTTCATGTTCTCCTTTAGTTTTACTGTTGGTAGTTTAATGCATCCTAATATTGTTTGCTCTTTTTGAATAAACCTGGAAGTAAGAAAAAAAGCTCAATATTGCTTTCCTTGGAGTTACTGCTGTGAAATGAAGCAATGGAGTTTGATGTACAACACTTAATACCTACAGAAACTTTTTAAAAGTTAACTTTTGTTTTTGAGTTACGATACAAACAGGATAAGCCAGTGTTAGAAAGGAAAAATGGAGCCAATAAAGAGGGTTTCTGATTATAATAGCTTGTTTCTGTTTAATATCATTGAGCAGGATGAGGTTTTGCAGAGTTTCTCATGGAAATAGCATCCACAGTACTAAAATGATTACCTCATTCTTAGTACCAGTGCCAAGCACTTAGCCCCACAGTGAACACACGGGGTTGATTTTCAACATGAAACAAGCCAGAAGTGTGGAATGACATTTTCAGGTGACAGTTATGGTTCTATTGCCTGTAATTAGCACCTCTTAACATGCAAACCTGCCTGTGCCTTTTCCAGGCTGTGGAAGCTCAAATACGAAGTTTTGGACAGACCCCTTCCCAACTGCTCATAGAACCACATCCTCCAAGAAGTTCTGCCATGCAGGTGGTAAGTGCCATGTTAACTCTTTGTGACCTGCCTTTGTGCTCACCTCCCGTGCCATCTTAACTTTGCAGAATTGGACACTTTTGCTTTGCTTTTATGTGCTTGTGGTATTATGTTATTAAAACCAGCAGATGAGTTACGATTTGGTAGGAGTTGCATGCAGTGCTTAACTATTTTTTTATTTATTGCTGAATGGATTGAATTGATTTCTAGTACAGGTTTTGGTTTGTTTTTTTTTTGTCAGTGTAATCTAAGAACACTTCATCAGTTGGTTTTGTTAATACCATACCTGTACAGGTGAGAGACAGTCATCACGGAGATAAGTTAGTTAATCTTTGGCAGATTCCCCAAGAAGCTTGGATTTAGGAGGTGGAACTTCCTTGTCTTTTCCCCCAGGCATAGGTTTTCCCCTAAAACCAGGATTACTAGGAATTCATGAGCTGAAACTTACATAGCAAAGAATGTGACTAAATGTGTTTTGCAGTAAAGCTAGGGTGATAAAATCCAGGCAGTGAGCATTAACATGCTTTCCCTTTTACCTCTACTTGTGTCTAATATAATTTTATTATACAAACTATTATTTTATTACTGATTACTTTTCATATCATGCTGTGTGCAGTCCTTGGGTTTAAAATATCATTTGTGTTGTCCTAGGTCCAGAGCTAAGGATATTAAGTGATATTCTGACAAGTGGAGCAAATGGTCTAATTCCCAAGATTTTCAAAAGGTTATGTTCCCTTTTTGTTAGGATGGACATTTTATACTGCAATATAAAAACAAAAGACAGGTCTTATAGGACATACAAGAAGAAAATATTTCCTACTCAAGCAGACTGAAGTTGCTAGTTTTAAAACATATGAATTGCAGAAGGTTTTAAAAGATTAGACAGAAACGTGTAATGTTTCCAAAGTAGCTTACAAACCTTGTGATGCAGGAGTCTGAGAAGTGTAAACTTCCCTGATAAATGGCGCTCCTGGGATTTCTCAAATGCATCACGTGTTGTACCTGGGAGCTGCTCAGCTGCCCATGCCCCGTGCCCAGGTCCCAGCCTGCAGAGCACGCCAGGGACTTGAGTGTGTGTTTCAGAAGAGCCCTGCTAACAGGCACGTTGGGGAGCCCAGGTACTCCCATCGTGCAGCCACTTGCCATATGTGTGTCCGTCTGTCATGGTGCCATGCACTGAGCACTCGCTCTAATTTGAAGGGATTTGTGTCAGGAAGAGGAGCAACTCGAGGAGTTGATTATTGACATGTTAGTCAGAGCCAGTGTTATATAAATAAATTTGATACCGGGAAGCAGTTTGTGTGGTTTTATCATCATAGTTTTTATGGTGCTGAATTAGTGAAGATTTAGTACATAACAGAAGCAGTTTAAATATAAGAAGTTAGCTGTTTTTAACTTCTGTGGTTTTTGGGCTGGGGTATACCCAGGAAAAAATGCCCTTAGTTCCTCTCTTGCTGGTTTTGTGGATATTAATACATGTTTTCATAATAGCACTTTATTAAGTGGTTTTTAAAGTAGTATTCCTGGAGCTGAAATACAGTAAGGATATTTTTCCTGTCATTATTTTGAATTATTTCTAGTTGCATTATTTACTGAATTTTGTTTTTGTGTGTGTCTGCATGAATACAGCTGAATTGGAAGTTGCCTCGTGCTGTGTTAAGTGCACAAGCCATAATATACACCAGGTGTAGTAATTAGCAGTCACACGAAGGCTGCCTATTTGTCTGGTTTTGCTGCTGTTGCTGTATCCCCTTGTGTTTTCAACCATCAGATAGCTGGATTTAATTGAGGCCACATCAGATGAGGCATTACTGACACCTTTAATTGAATGAGCATCCAGGGAGGATTAACTCATAATATTGATTGGCTTTTAGCCACTTGCTCAGAAGGGTGTCTGGGTAGCTTATTAGTTGCTTTTATTTACACCTTTATGCAAAGACTGTAAATAGGAATTCATAGAGCAATATGTTTTTCTAAGTACTCTTAATAACTTTTTAAAAAGGAGTGTTAATAAAAATGAAAATGTATTTAATTCTTTTATTAGTTCTGTATAAATATACATTAAATGTATGCACTTACATACACATATATGTAATGAAATATTGCAGGTGGAAAACAGCCAAGGACACTTCATTAGTATTCTAATTTGGTTATTAGAAAATTACAAATACTTGAGCAATATGGCTACTGGTGACCAGGATGATTGTATCTCTGCATTTCAATGGGGTTCTCTTTTTTTTTTTCAGATGTACCACACAGTCATAAACCCCTTAGGTGTTGCTTTTTCTGCTCACATTTGATATTCACACCTAAGGTCATCAATATTTTGTTTTGATGTTTGCAATATTCTTACAGAACTTAGTTTAAAAGTTAATAAACTTTTCAGCTTACTAAACTACAAAAACTATAACCTAAAAAATTGTGTTGAAAATGAGAGTCTGGATTCATTCCCTCACTCTAGCATTTCTGGAAACAATGCAGGATAGTGTCTGTAATCACGTCCACTTTATATTCTTTACAACTGCATTTAATTACTTTGTCCTTTGAAACACATTTGCAGGGAAGTCTTCTACTTTGCATTCATAAATCTTATTTTTGTACACCAGAAATATATACAGAACATATATCTAGTGTATGTGTGTATCTGTTTATTTTAATGTGCTTTCATGTTCTCATCTGGCTTGTAAAGAATTACAGTCTGCCAATTTAATGCAACTTGAGACAATCTCTGGGAGCTGGAATTTCTTTTGCTCACTTTTTTTTTGTGTTTCCCTCCTGGTTTGGCCTTGCTTTCCTTGACATACTATCTCTGCAGATGTGAAGGAGAATTCTTTTGGCAGAGAGAGGTGATTGCAAACTTTTAGTTTAATCTGCTGTGATCTGTAGCAAAATCTGTACAGACACCCTCTGTTCAACAAAGTCCTCAGATTAATGGTGTACAGGAAGGTTTTTTTGCCTAAAATGGTTATTTCCACAAGCCTGTCCACTATTGTTGCATTTGCTTTTCTACTGCAGCTTCTATCTGATCTCACGTGTTTTAATCCAATCTTCCTTCTCTTGTCCTGTCTCTTCTCCTCCCCGTGTTCTCTTTTCCCTTGTATTTGGGTTCTTGTTGTGTGCACTCAACAGTATCTCCTCCTGCAGAGTCCCTTGATGTTCACAGAGCAAGCCCAGCAGGATGTTGTCATGGTCCTGAAGTTCCCGTCCAACTCCCCAGTCACTCACGTGGCTGCCAACACCCAGCCCGGCCTGGCCACTCCCGCTGTGATCACGGTCACTGCAAACAGGCTCTTTGCTGTGAACAAGTGGCACAGCCTCCCTGGTAAGTACATTAAAGCAAGAAGCCTAAGAAACCCCTGCCATCCAGCAGCACTTCTCTTGTCTTGGAAAAGTTTGCTGAGGAACTGCTGTGAGTTTAAAGTGGAAAAAGGAAGTCCAGTTCATTGACACAGCAGGCTCTTCACACATGGGCTTAGTTTCTCCTTGGAAAGGTAATTTGAGCTATTGTAGTAAGATGGGTAGCACACTAAATGTTTGTAAAAACAATATATTGCTTTCCAAGCCATCAGGCACCATGCAAGGAGACAAAAACAGTCTATCACTATTTGGTCATGATAAAGGCACACTCTTTCTCTTAAATTTCTTTTTCAGTCAGTCGAAAGCCTGAACCATATCATGTCAAAGACAGTTTTAAAATTTTAAAACTGTAGACAGTTTTAAAGCAGTGTAAAACATGTAAACTTGCCTGAAATCTTCTCTTCTATCTTTTTCTTGTTGGTTATAAACACCCAATGAGAATTAGAAAATAAAATGTATGGGAAGTCTTACCTTAAACATCCCAAAGTGACTAGGTGCTTATGTATTGCCAGTATGAAAGGAAAACAGAATAGCTATTTGCATAGCAACTAAGAAAATTATTTTTCCTTTAAAAGTGTGCTGTACTTGAGAATATAATTCTGCTTTTAATTCTAATATTCTCCAATCTTAAAGACATCCATCCTCCTTTCCCTGACTATGACAGTCTTAGGCCCAAGCCATCAAAGGAAGATTATTTCAGTGCAATGCAGTATATTTGGTCAAAGGCTTTTCAAGGGGGAAAAAAGACCTTCTACTCATTTATAACTTAAATAGAAGATACTCACACCAGAGAAATACGTACATGGTTGAAATTCCTACTAAGAAATCTTGACCCATGGTCCTTGATTACTTTTTGAAAAAAGCCAGATGACTCCCACACTTTTTCCTAATTCTTACAAATTACCTCTCAAATAGAAACATCTATGTATTATTTCACCACCCCAAGAAATGCTTCAAGAGAAAAGTGGGAAGGAAAAACTTGTCTAAGATAACAAGTTGCGAGCAAGAACTATTAACAGGGCTCCCAGGATTTCTTTGAAAGGAGGATGACAATATCCTCTCATACCTTGGATTTGTTACCTTGGGCATATAATATTCAAGGCTTTTTAAAAATGGCCTTTTTGAACATACAACAGTCATGGGAAGAAGAAAGCGTTCAAAAGTGGTAGGAGTTGATTTTGATTTCTACACAATTCTGCTGGCTGATGATCCGTGAGCAAGCAACCAGTTTGGTGTGTGTAGTAATCAACTGGTTTAAGTAGAACAGAGCTTTCAGATTCTTCAGGGTTTTCCCTCACCTCTGAAAGGGAGAACAGTAAGCTGTGCTTTTGAGTTGCTATTTTTTCATTTAGAGGCATTTTATGCTTGTCTTGCTGTTACAAAGAATTCAGGAAAACCCACAGATCAGACAAACAAAAGCCAACCAGCAAAAACCAACAAAAAATCACCTCACCCCACTACTGTGAGGGTGCAACACATCAGTTGCAGGCTGGTAATAGAGTACTTTGCTTAAGATATCTGGGTGTGGACTCCTGAGCCTTTGTTATTGTTGTCTTCCAATTTTATACCAAAATGAGATATCCTAGGATGAGAGGGCAGGTATCATATACTGCTCCATATCCCCTGCTGTGGGCTTAGCATTGTCTTTGCTAATGAGGCATCATGATAAAAAAGTTAAGTTGCCAAGTGACCAGTTGTCAATAATGTGTAATTAAAAAGCCTGTTCCTGCCTTTGAGTATGAATTTGGTGGCTTTGCTGACATCTAATGGCACTGGTTGCCAGCAGGATGCTCTTTTTCCTTATGTAGATTTCATGTTTTGTTGTGTATTGGTGTTTCATTGCAGTAGAGCTTTGAATTTACTTATGAATCACTTATTTAAGAAATCCTTGCATTGACACTTAATTTTTATATTAAGCTGTGGATAGTATGTAGAAAAATCCTAAGTGTAAGTATTCAGCCATTATTTCTTGTTTCCCTTCCAAGAAGGTATTGTGGGCTGTTGCCGGGACTGGGGAGGACTTTGTTAGTTTCTTTGTAGTGAAGCTTTGGGAAAAAAAAAAGGCTTTCTTTTCACCCCTGCAAGAGAAGTCATTACTTAAACATTTTACTAGTATGCCAGGTGCCCGGATGAAATGTGGGTTGACAGAATTAATATATAACTTCTATGCAAACTCGCCAATAAATAGGTTTTGGTGATGGATGAATCCTTAAATACTGGCTATGAGATGACTACGAGATTTCCCTCTGCATCGTAAACTGACTTTTGAAAAATAACGTCCTTTTTGCTTCAGTTGTTTAAAGCAGTGCTTTAAAAAGTTAAGAGGAAAACAGTATTTGCCACAGTCAGCAGATGGTTGTCACATTTTGTTTTCAGTCCTCTTTACCACTTAATTTTGTTTTGTTGCGACAGGAGAGGTTGCCAGTAAAGCATCTGCTAGAGCTTATGGCTCAGGACCAGAGCTGCTGCTGATGGCATACATTCAGAATAGCCCTAATCTAAAATAAATGTTTAATAAGCAGCCTGAAAAAGCACCTGGATTTTTTTTTCATTCAGTTGATGCAGAAGCATCTTGAATAGTTAAAAAAAAGGGCATAGCTGTGATTTATAAAATATATGTGGCTTCATGTATTAAAAAAGAAATGCAAAGTTTTAAAATCTTCTTTCCTGAATTCCAGCTCATCAAGGTGCTGTACAAGACCAGCCTTACCAGCTGCCAGTGGAAATCGATCCTCTCATAGGTCTGTCACTTCCTTCTCTCTTTGCGATTCATTAAGCTCTGTATGGTGGCCCTGAAGTGTAGATTACGGTTGTTTTTCACTTGCTGGTTGCTGGGAATGGAATTTTCCTGATAAACCATTTGCATGCAAATTGGAATGCAATGAGCTGTGGCTATGCTGGTATTTCATCAACTCCCCCTCGTTGGTTTGCCTAATTTGAACAGGCCTAGGACGCGTGTCAGTGAAAATTAATATGGATGCTGTAATAATGTGTGATTGAGAATGTGCATGAAGTACTGTCAGGGTAATATTGGATCTTTTCATCACTCAGACTTGTTGATGAGCAGGAGCGAGGCACGTTATGATGAATCGGTGCACTGGTAATGTGATGGAGCTCCTTTGCTGAGGAAATTTTCATAATAACAGTGGGGTTCTTAACTGCACCGTGTTGTGAAAAATAAAACCATGGTGCCAGGGTTTCATCATTAAAGGAGATCAATCCTTTCTTCATAGACCTGCTGTTCAGGCTGAGGGGATTAATGTGTAATTGCAAAGCGGTTTCAAAGTTGAAATATATTGCCCTCTCCGGTTTAGTGTTGAGGTATTAGTATTCATTTTTCAAGGGTATTGCATCTTTTGATCAGCTTCACTAGTTAAATTTGTGTGTGTTTTTCTTTTATTAAAAAGGGGAGGAGGAATGTCTCTCCTTTATTTAATGACTCAGTGTAATAGATTCAATTCATGACTTTTTAATATAGAGGTTTATGAGTTTGTATAGGGCTGATTTTTCTATTTAGCAGGGTTAGAGTTTGGTCAGTTGTGTCATTACAGGTCCCACTTTGGGCAGTGCATACCTGGAGTCTGTAGCATGGCGAATGGAGCCTTAAACACAATGAGGAAAGAAAAGCTCAAGTACCTAACACCGAAACAGAAACTAGTTGTAGGATAGGAGCAAAGAAGGCAGGATTCTGTGCCCACCAATTCTATTAGACTTCAAGCTTAGTTTGAAACCAGCTGTTTCAGGATGGTTTAACTGAAAAAGAAATGTTGTGGCCAATTATAGAAGCAAGAAAAAATCTGAGAAAAATGAACTTGCCTGGATAGGTTAGAATGACAGGTCTGTCTGTCAGCCAGTGAGAATTAATTTCAGAACGAGTGTCCATATCCCAGTAGGAGCTGTGATGTTTCCGCCTGTAGATACAGACTCTTCCTATGTAGCCATTTTGCTGGGTAAGCTCTAGGATAATTAAATCAGGAACCGTGGGGGCATATGAAACCATTTTATAGAGCGGATAAAATTAAAGTGTTTTTCCAAAGTTTCCAAAATCAATCCTCATCTGAATAATGCAATAGTTATTATGAGGAGGACATGTGCTGTAACTCTCCTTTCCTTCCTGAAATAGATTTTATCCAAAAAATGTTTGGAGCAGGAAGTGTGTGTTCTGCTTTAAAACCTGCTATCAGGTAGATCTTAGAAGTGTGAATAAGTATTAAAGCTAAAAACCCCAAAACACATTGAACTTGTCTGATCTTTTTTTACATCTTGTGAAAAACATGTGGAAGGAAATAAAATTTTTATTATCCTTTTTATTTTTTCATAATTTTAAAATTAGAATTCCATTTTCAGGTTTGCCTTTAGTTTAAAAAATAGTTTGGCTTTTCTTTGGTACAAAGACCTTTAAAATTAATGTTCAGATTCTGAAAAATGATTTAATATTCTCTTCTTACAGTAGATCTCAAATCAGCTTTGTGATTACACTGGACATAGTTTAAAAGGTTTAAGGCTTTCTTTGTCATTGCTAAGTAGCATCATTGGGTGCAAGCAAGTAATTATGTAGGTAATATTAGAGGTTTTTAATTGTGGCTAGACACATTTACCTAGAAATGGCACCTAAGAGGACCACAAAATTACACTTTTATGGTTATAGCAGGAATCTTGTTGCTGTCTTAGTTGTAAGGAGGGATTCCTGCCGGTGCACAGGAAGACGTAAAACAGCAATGTCTGATATGACACAGATCCTAGACCTCTTTTTGAGGTGAAGAGTTTGGAGGACTTATCCCCACTGAATTAGTTGATCTGCATGTTTTTCGAGGTTCTTTTGCTGCTATTTTTTCATACAGAACGTGCATTTATAATGCGATGCTGTTACTCTTTAAGTGGACCCAAGAGCGATGAAGGCCACATTTGTGTTACCTGCAGGGAGCAAGTGGCAACACCTTGCTAAATTATTTGCTGCCCTACAACAATCAATATTTTAAACATATTAAAACACTATCAATGTTTTAAATGTAGCAAAAGCATAAATAAATGAAGGATTCAATACAGGTTAAATGGAATATGCCCAAGGCTTAGGAGATGGCTGGCCTGTGAGAATGGAAAGTAGTCAAAGAACAAAGGATAAAGAATAGTAGAGGACCAGGACAGAGACAGGTCTGGAAGACCACCTGGATGGAAGTAATGGTGCTCCAAGCAGTTAGCAGACTAACCCAGGAGAAATTATTTGCCTGGGATGGAAGTGAGGTTCCCTCAGGAAAAAAGCACACTGAAAGTTCTACCTACAGTGTAGGATTTTCATGATATGTATAGGGACATACATATAAGAACAAAATATGATATGAAAAATGTTTTCACTAATTGATTCCCGTCCATTCTGTGCATTCCCACTGAAAGATTGTCTCAGGAAACAAAACTTCAGGTGATCAAAGTAGGGCAATTATTTTTTTCCCAACCTTAAAATTAATTGTGGAGATAAACTGGTTAATTTTTGTTCCATGCTTAAAAAATGTACAGTAGTGATGTTTACTGAAGTGTTTCTTTTTTTAAATGGCAGTGCTTGCAATGAAATGCAACTGATGTGCAATTTAAAATCATGATCCTTTGTGTGCTGCATTTGAGCCACTGTATGGTTTGTGTATTGTCTTATCATTACATTCCTTTGCTTTGTTTGTAATTTTTAATTTCTTATACTAGAAGAAGGAGGGAAGGAATCTTATTACATTTTTGTGTACCATTGCCTATGTGCCATCTTTCATTTATTTCTCAGCTGCTTTTCACTTAAAAAGGGGATTTCTTCTATTTTAGAATATATACTACAAGGAATTAGCATTGTTCCCAGAAGTGTAATGAGTATTTTATAGTAGAATTAGAAAGAAAATGTCCCTGCCACAAGAAACAAGTAACAGAAGCAAGGAATGTATTTGGTGTGGACATAAGTTTCTAAATGGTACTTTTATTCTCCGAATGTGGATGCTAAAATGTCTTGGTTGTGTTTTTCTGTTCAGCCAGCAATACAGGTATGCACAGAAGGCAAATCACTGACCTTTTAGACCAAAGCATTCAGGTACATTCCCAGTGTTTTGTCATCACCTCTGACAATCGTTACATCTTGGTCTGTGGCTTCTGGGACAAGAGTTTCCGTGTTTACTCTACTGACTCAGGTAATGTATTTTTTAAATACAGAAACAGCCTAAAAGATTTTTTTTTTCTCTTCATAATTAGACTACTGTTTCAAATAAAGAATGAGGAGGGAAGAATGTATTTATTCCCTTATCAATATTTGTCAAATCTTTCCTTACCTACTGCTGCCCTGTATTGTGTGCTATCCTTTTTATAGAATGATGGCAAATGTGATGTGAGAGAAGGAACTTGTTTAGACTGAGTTTTGCTTCAGACTTATATGACAAGGATGCCTGTTCTTGCACTGTAGTTTTCACAGGTGGGAGCTTGTGTGAAGCTTTGTGTACCAGGAGAGTTAATTAAAGTATTTTCTTGAATTTAACTCTGGTTGGTTTTCAGCACCAGAGAATTGGGGTTTTTAGGAAGTAAGGCAAGTACCATAGAATAAGAAGAGAAGTCTTGAAATCTGGTGAAAGAATACTTATAAAAGCCTTTGAAAGCTATGCCATACTAGAAGAATTGATTTGGAGCCGCTGAATTCTTTTATATAACATAAACTGATCGATATAATGGGCAGCAGTTAAATTAGTCTGTCAGCTGGAGTGTGTCCAAACCATTGAAATCAGCATGTGTCATGCTAAATAGAAAGGAATCTTTCAGTGTAGGAGCTACAGGAATTTAAAAGCCATGGAACCCCATGAAAAACTAGGAATGATTTTTTTTTCCCTTTCATTATCTTACAATGGAAATAGCGACCTCACTGCAAGGTACTTCTTTGGGATTAATGACCCAGTGTGGGTAATGTGTGTGTGCCATCAAGCTTTCCAGTAGGTTATTAATCCCTAGGGAATATCCTAGTGTTTGTCATCGTTTTTTAAATATATTATTTAACAATGTTTTTCACACTTGGCAAACCAAAATGTTTGGCAAAACAAAGGAGTCTTCAATGAAAATCTGTTATGACTTTAGATCTCATGGCATACTTCAGTATTTCTGTCATTTTTACAATTTTAAAGCCTTAAGTATAAAGGAGAGGTTCCATATACGTCATATTATACAGACATCTTTTTAGACCCTTCTTAGGTTAATTTTCTCATTGATGAAAATAAATTTACATAAAACTGCGAATTTAAAGTAGATCTTCAGAAAGGATAGTTAGCAGTAATAAATATTCAGTATATATTCTTGATTTATATGAATAGAGAAATAATTCTGTTATATCAAAGGATGTATTTTACACCTATGGAAGGAACTTGTATGGTTTTAATATCCATGTCCTGTATCAATCTGGACTGCAAATATCTCTTAAGTTATTCCCTCTGTGTATGGCAGATTCACCAGGCACCTTGTTACTACCATAGCTAATCAGGTTATAAACAAAAATACCCTTGTCAGAAAAGTTTCAGATTTGTCTCTTCTGTTTGTCAATATAGCAACTCTAGCTTAAATGAAGCGAATTCAGATGTAGTTTACTTTGCTTCAAATTGAAATGAGAATATAGTAGGGAAATATTTTGAAATCAGCAGAACATCAAGGGGAAGAGATGATGTGATCAGTAATGCATAAAGGCGAGCGATCCCAAGTGTTGAATTCAATTACGTTTTCTCACTTGCACAAAAAAAGGAACCATTTTCCTATCAGATCTTGAGTTTGTTTGTTTTTAATAAGAAATACTTTCAACATAAATCATGGGTTCTCAGCACAGCCAATATAGCACATGCACAATAAAACCTTCCTCCAGCAGTGGGAATGACTTCTAGACAGTGTTTTAGCTTCAGTACTGCAGACTTGAGTCTTATTTTTCTTTTAATTATTTGTAGCAAAGCTGTCAAATAAAACATTAACTGGAAAATTTGTTCTGTCAAAAAAGGATATCTGAGTGCAAATGGTAAAGTTTGATATTACTGTATAGAGAGGACAACTCATGTGAAAGCAAACAGGAAAGTCTGAGGAACTCATATGAAATTAGTAATTTATTTTTTTTAGCAATATAAAAGAGCAAAATCTCATTTCTTGTTTTGATGAAATTCATTGAATCTTAAGCTGCACAGTAACAAAATAAAATTAACAAGGCAGAAATAACCTTGAAAAATGCTTACTTTCTTGAACAGAATCTATTGACATAGAAAAAACTGAGAGGGAGATCTCTATAAGTCAGTGATGTTTATAGCATAAACTTGCATTCTAAAAGTATAAATTACCCCAGGTAATTGAATATCTATGTCAATACAACTGAAAAATATATCACATCATTATTTGATCCCTGAGTTACTCACCCTTCCTCTACAAGGTGAGAGTGCATCCAGGGGTTTGCCCTGTCCAGTCAGAAAAGGCTCCAGGGGTAGCACTTCATCTCACAATTTCTCTTGTAACATTAGAGCAGGCCTAATAAGTTTTGCCAGTGTTTTGTTTTGATTCTGATGTACAGCTTTCCTTTAAATTGCATCTTGTTATTTTATTTTTTCTTCATGTACTCAAGTAGTTTCCCTTTTTTTTTTTTGGTAGATATTCATGCATATCTCTTGGGTTTTTTCTGGTTTTCTTCACTTTAATGTGGCTTTTTGATCTTGTAAATCAGGGTCTTTTTTTATTTGTACAAATTTATTTAATATTTTTATTTTTATTTTATTTAATATTAAATTTATTTAATATTTACAATTTGATTTGTAAATCAGGGTCTTAATGCTATTTTTGTTCTTTCCTTAGAACCACTCCCTTAAGTCTTTTGTTCCCATTTATTTTTATTTAATGTCTGATACCAATATAGTGCTTTTGTACTGTGTAAAAACAGGCTGTGAAATGTTCCCTATTACCCATATTAAGTGACTATTAGCTTTTAATTCATGCACCAAAATATTTTATTAAAATGTGCTTGAGTCCTCCCAACACCAATCTGTGTTACTTGTTATTTTTTTAAACACTTTTCAGAACATTTTATTTAGAATTTTTTTAATGTATTTATATTTAGAAATGCAGTAGTCTGCATTTCCCATTTCTTTTTTTAGCCTGTCTTGTCAATCCTTCCAAAGCCATCACTCTTTTTCCCTTCTGTTCCTCCTTGTTCTTTATTCAGCCCAGAGCCCAAATGGATGCATGGTCATTTGGGCTGGGAAGGCCAGGATCACACATGAGAGGCATCACACATCACAGTTCCCTGTGCCATTGGGGGCAGGATTTGTCCTGCCCTGTTACCTGAAGGGGCTGACTAGGTGCATGACAGAAGTGTCTGTGTGTCCTGTGCCCTGCTTCTTCAAGATCTGCAATTTCTGGGCTTCAGAAAATCCAGTGAGACTTTGAATAAAGTATCATACTGAGAGACTGCAAGTATTTTTTGTGTGGATTGTATTTTTGCACTTTTAAATAAGTTTCCCTCAAATACATAAAGAAAAAGCTGCTCCCCGCTATATTCACTATTTTGAACCTTTTTTTTGGATAAAGGAAATATTTCTAAAATACTTTATAATGAATTTATTTGTCTTAGAATAAGAGAGTAGTTTTTAAAGAATCAATTTGCTGTGTTACAGGTAAACTGACGCAAGTAGTGTTTGGCCACTGGGATGTTGTAACCTGTCTGGCTCGTTCTGAGTCCTACATTGGAGGGAATTGTTACATCCTCTCAGGATCCCGGGATGCAACCTTGCTGCTCTGGTACTGGAATGGCAAAACCAACATCATTGGTGATAACCCAAGAGGTAAGAAAAACCAGAAGAATATGGTTTATAAGGAGGCTGTCTCAAAATGCCTTGAGCAAACACTTTCATAGGATAAAATTTTAGGTAGGGTGCTAAATGTACCTAATGCTTGCTCTCACATACCAGGCGTTCTAAATGGTTCCAGGGCAAGCAGCAGGGCTCATACCATATAACCAGACTGGTACGGCAGAGTAACCCTGCTCCAGCCTAGTTCAGTTGGATCCCCTTCCCACCCAAACTCACCTTGCACTTGCCAAATTATTTATTTTCTTCCATCTTGCACCATTTCCCTGTCTTTTATTCACGAAGACTTGCTATTTTAACTCTACAAAAAACAGTGAACTGCTATGACTGTACAACCCGTATAATGTAACAGGAAAGGTAGAAAGTGGTCTTGGTTTATGCCAGTTTCATTCCACACAAAAAAAAATTCATTTCTGATCCCCAAACAAAGAAAAAGGTAGACATGCAATTGAGAAAAAGCTTGGAGGAAGCCATTTTACAGGAATGAGGAGCTTTCAAGACAGCTTGTGAGAGCTATGAGCATAAATTTAGGGGCAAATTGTAGCCAAACAGAGGTCTTGTTCAGCCAAAAATAAAATGCTCTGAAAGGAAGGGGTGAGAAGCAGTATATTCTGTCTTAAGAGTATTTCTTAGGTTTTCTTCCATTCACTTAAGGTGTTCTCTGACCCTATTTAAATAGTAGTAGAAACTGCTCTGCAGAGGACAAAATGGACATCTGGAAAGCAAGAAGTGGTGTTAGATCTGTCATGTTTTGCAGTTATAGCTGGAACACAATTTTATATAATTGAAACAATACCTGACATCTTCCAAATTAATCAATTTGGTAAAGTTGTGTGTTCCATATTCAATCTGTTACTCATCTGGAGTTATTTGAATTTGAAGCACAGAGGTGGCTTGACTGAAATTACATCCTGTGAGCCTCTTTGAAGAAGCATAACTAATTAATATCAGAACAAATATCGGAATTTAAGTTGCAAATTATTTGAAGTTGACTGTGAAAACTATTGAAAAGTTGAACAAGATGCAGTTCAGTTCACACAGTTACAGAACCTTAAGGTCCAGAGGATGTGTGAAAACTATGCCTATTACCCTTCCAAGCAGCCGTTTCAAGAGATGGTAGTTTTTCTGGGAAGTGGCTAGCAGAATTTTATGAGTTTCTTTAAATAAATATAGCTTTGCTTGAGGGGAAAAAAAAAATCTCTGAATGAATACTTCATATGTATTTTGCAATCTATCAATTTAAATGCAAACTGTGTTTATTTTGCTGACCTCATAAACTTAGAAACTCTGAAGAGTTTGCAGATTCCTAGGCATACCCTGAGAAGCTGTACTTGTCCCACATTTGCCAGGCTTGCCTGCTGTGTGAACAAACCTTGAGGCTGTAGGATCCATGATCACCCTAACAGATCACTTGCTGAGGTTTTGTACCTAGTATTTGACTCAAGTGTGTAGATTTTGCTAAAATCTATTGACTGTCTTCTCTAATGCAAATTTCTAAGGAATTTAAACTTTGCGATTTTCAAAGTTAGGCTGCTTTAGCTGCTCTTTAAAATCAAACAGTAGCTGTCTGGTAAGTCTCTGCTTGCAGTTCTTTTAAACTTGGACTTTTAGGGACTTGCAGTGGCTCCTGTGTTTACCAGTTGCGTTTATGTAGGTTTTTTTTTATGATACAGCATGCCTGGAAACCTTTGTTATCAATTGGAATCTCATGGCACTATACATAGTCCTAGACATGGGTATAGACAGTTCCTGCTTCAAAGAGATGGTAATCTGGAGTGTTTAATTTTTCCCAGAAATAGCTGTCTGTAGGCTTCTCTGTTCAGTCAAAAATTATTTTGAAAAGACAAATAAAAAGTGCTGTTTCTGCTTAGTTCTGATTTAGTCAGGAATGGAAAGCACCAGCAGACTTATTGGATTCTGAGACCTGTTACTGCAGCCCTAGCTTCCATCCATTTGCAGAATGTTGATATTTAACTGGCCTAATGTCTTTCTGTATTTGAAGCTTATGGTTTTTTTTCCCTAAAAATATAATCTATTCATTCTTTCAATGAGCACTATTCACTGGAATTTTAGATACTCTCAAAGTTGATACTTCTTTTCTATTTTTTTTCTAATTATCTCTGATGTCCATCTTAAGATGACTTCACAGCAGTGTGCATTTAATGGTACTTTACCAAATCATGGTGCCAGAATAGTTTCAAGAAAAATAATTTAAACCAGGGGATGTTTCTTACCTCCTCTTGTAGTACCTGTTGCCTCTTACATACATTGACCAGCAGGCTGGTATGATTCGTCTACCCTAAATAATATCCCATTAGGCACCCTTTATTCTACCAGTTACATTTTATTTACGTTCATTTGTCTGCTTTCTTTACTTTTAGAGCACTGAGCTGATCTCTGGCTGTGGATATTCATGTTTTAGAATGATACTTAAGCTGAAGAGCCACAATGGGCTTTGGCACATGTGAGAAATAAGTGGCTTGGTATTCTTAATCAAGGACAATTTTCTGGCTAACTCAACTGTATTGAAAAATTCTCTAGTTTTGGTTTAACAGAAGAAAAATGTTACTGAAATACTAATTATTTACATAATCTAACTTTTAACTTTGAGCCTGACTTTTTAAAGAAATTACACCTATGCAGTCTCACTGTCTTTATTTAGTTTCTCCCCAGTAACTTTCAAATGCATTGATTGATGTATACCAAATCTGACAAATTGAGGTCTCAGAGATGAAATTTCTACATGGGACACATCTGTGGGAAACTACTTTATTCTTCACAAAACAGCTTGATTACATTTAGGTTAAAACATATTTTTTCTTCTCAAATTAAAACCTGAAATTCAGAGAAATATTTCATTATGCTCTTTGATCAAATGTAGAGTTTTTCTCTTTCTAAATTAATTGCTTTTGAAAATGTAAAAGCATGGCAGTACTTCACTTTGGAGCGCAGGCCTTTTTTTGATGCAGAAATGTTTCTGGGGACAATTTCTGACCAAGCCTCAGAATAATTCAGAACAGAGCAGAGGACCTGAGGTGGTTGTATCCTTTGGAATGGCCTTGAGCCGTGTTGCTTTCACATTAATTAGCATAATTTACTGTGGAGATGTAAAGTCACTTTGCATAGCGCAAGGAGCTTTTCCTTTTCTCTCCTTGGCATGTGGCTGGCTTGGGGGAAGTGGGAGGGAGAGGATGTAGCCCTCCCCTCGGTACTTCTTGGAGCCCATGTGTGATCTGTGTCACACAAAGTTGGCTTCTGCATATTTAGAGGCTCCAAGGCACCACTTGGGGATGTGACATTATGCACCAGGACTTGTGTGGTGGAACGTGTGGAGCTTCCTGGGAGACGGCTGTGGAAAGATGCTGTGTTTTGTCCTTGCCCAGCCTAATGAAGTGGAGGTGGAGGGGAGGCGAGAAGTTGGGGGGTGGGAGGAGGAATTGTGTGATGGCTGGAGAAAAGAGATGAGAGAACTCATTTGCATACAAATGGTGAGCATCACTTTCAGATCCCACTTTCGCTTTGAAGCTCAAGTGGCAACTCTGATGTTTGGACATTTCCTAGGCTGGGGGATCGCATTTTCCTTTGTAATCACAGAACCATAGGAAACAGGGCGGGCAGGAGCTTTGGTCACCTGATCTATTCTCTTTGCCCAAAGAGAGCTTAACTATGCCAAAACCATTCTCCACTGATGTTTGTTCAATCTTCCCTTGAAAACTTCAGCAGATACATTTTTGGGCCTTAGAAGGCCAGTCCTTAGCAGTCTTTTCTCGGTGTTCAGCATAGTATCCAGTTCTTTTTTCCAGCAGTTGCATTCTATCATCTTTTATCTGTTTTTCCTTTGTATAGGGAACAGATTATTTCCTTCTTGCAACTACTTCCAGTTATTTGGATTGCCATGACCTGCAGTTCTTTGCCTCCAACTTTAATAACTCAATTCTTTGTTTTTTGCCATAAGTCATGTTTTTCCAGACCTCTGATTTTTTTTCATGTGTTCCTCTCTTAAATTGACTGTCTTCCTCAAAGTAGACCCAGGAATGCAGCTGAAGCCTTTCCAGTAATAAGTAGAAAACAACCTGTTTTACAGACCAGTACTTTTCACATCTCCAGGGAATATCTGTTTCTTTCAAAACACCATGACACTGTCAATTCTTTTGAGGGTATGAGCCAATATGAATATCAGTGTTTCCTGAATAATCTACTCACTTGTGTCTCCTTCTCTGTGTAGTTTAGCTGTGGAAGCTCGTCTTGAAACTTTCTGAAGTGTATTCATTTTTAGACTGTTTCTCCAATTTGTCAGACTTACTTTGAATTCTCATTCTGTCATCCAACAGCCTTGGAGCAACTCATATCTGCAAATATATTTTGCAGTCTTATTCTATTAAATTGGTCATTAAAGCAAATGTTAGCTAGTACAGAGTTCCAGAAGTACAGAATGCCCATCAATACAGTGTGGATTTTGACAATGAATAGCTTTCTGGTATAGCTTTCCGAAGTGGAATAGTATCTTCTGAATGTGTGCTTCCCTATTTTCCTTAAGAAATTGCTCACATGGAACAATGCTAGAGTTCTTACTGAGTAAGAATATGTGATGTCTCCCCAAACACATCCTGATACTTCGCTATTGCAAGAAAAAATAAGTTTGACATGATTCGTTCAGAACAAATCCAAATCAGCTGTTACTCATCTCCTTGTTTTCTGGCAGGAAATTTTGTGTGTGTATTTATAAAGATGTAAATGTTCTGCCAGTATTTTTTCTGTTTGTTGGGATTAAGCAGACTACTTTCTAATTTTTCTTTTTCCTGCTTCTTAAACAACACAAGACTTCTTTTAGCCTTGTGGAACCCCACCCCATATCCACAAAACAATAGTTATAACTCTAGGATTATGTCGTTTCATGGTCACAGTATCACTATTATCAGGCCAGTTGAGTGCCAAACATTCACCTCACTCAGGTATTCTCTAATAGAGACAACAGTTTGCATTGCTGGTTTTACCTGGGTTTGTTGTCTGACTGCAACTGATCTTTTCCTCAAGTTCTTTGTGTGGCATCATCTATTGGTATTGCTTGCTCTTAATAACAGACCAGCTTCTTGAGAAAACTTGCCAAATTTTCGTGTTTTCGGGATGTTATTCCTGATGTCCTTGTTAGTTACATCTCATCTATGTGGATCGCTCCTGGATTTGTCTCTGCTCAACCTTGTTGCTTACACTGTTTCAGAAAGATCTCATTTATTTTGATCTTTCTGCCTGACTTTCCTGTGTTAGAGTCACTGGAGAACTCTGAGTTGTGCCACCTGGGATCTTGCCTGTCTTATCCCTGTGCTGCATTCACTAGTATCCTTATTACCTTTGTTTTCTGTACGCTTTATGGCCCATGAGATCTTACAGAAGGATATTCTGTGTCTATTGAAACCTGTTTTCCCAAAATACTTCAGGAATTATCTTGTCCTTGTTCTCTTCCTTACAAAGCGTATTGAACATTCTCACATCTTTGCCATGTCATGTAAATTCCTTTCAGCACTGTGGTTTTTTTATTTGTTTTGCTGTATTCGTTATAATCATATCTAGGCCATCTCTAGTTGTTACATATTTTAAAATTGTCACCAGATTGTTTTCTACACACATACTTGGGGTATTCCTTTACCAACAAATGACTTTGTAGTTGGAATATCCTGTTTTCTCCAGTCTTCCTTATTAATCCCTCACCTACATGGACCAGGTAGAGGCCAATCATGTTGGTGAATGTAAATCTGTATCTTCAAGGTTTTTAGTTTTTCACTGTAGCTGTTTGTTTGGATGTAGTTTCTTGGAAGGGAGGTTTACAGTGCTGAATTTAATTGTCCTCATATTGTTTATGCTTCTAAAATAAAATTATTTGTGCTTAAAAAATGGTATACATTTCTATAGTCCAGTGGAAGATAAAGTGCTTTTCTACTGTTCTTGCTCTTTATTCATGGAATATGAAGAGATGGTTCTGTTGCTTTCAAGTATCTACAGACGTGTCTACAATTATGTTTTAGTTTTCATATTTTGAAGAAACCAAAATATTTTTAATTAGAAATTTGATTTAGTTAAGGAAATTAAGGCTTGACTGATAAAAATATTCAGTGCTATGAAATGTACAGTCTGTGTATAACTGTATCACTACTGCTAATACTAATGGGCTCTCTTCTGAGTTATTGCATTGATCTTCCACACATATGTGAATAAAACAAATTATATTACCTCTTTTATGTTAGCCCATAAAACTAGAAAATGTTACTCTCTGTATGTATCACATTTGCATCACGAGGACTATGGGGGTGCTTTCATTGCATAGCTCTATATTTTTTAGAGGGTACTATATTCAGGTATTCTGAAGTGTGGGAGATAAATGGGTTTAGTAGTGTAGCCGTGTATTAGAAGCCATGTGAATGTAGGCACCTGATTTCATACTAAAAAATACAATTACTGTATTTAACTAACATGTAATTGGGAGGATTCACTAAACAGTTTTGCTATTGAAAACATGTAGAATATCTCCCTCGGATGCAAATTTTTCAAATACATAATATTTTCAATTTATAAAACATGAAATCTCCCAAAGCATTCAAAATTTAATCACATTTTTTGTCTTGCTGAAGAACAGTCTTGCTCCTATCCAAGCTGTTTGATTTTTATTTTGCTAGAATTCTTAAATAAATATTTGAATACCTGCAAGACTTTTATCAATTAACATTATTGTTATTAAATATATGTATATATAATATGTATAGCATATATATTATAAAATAATTATAAATTATTATTAAAACTAAAGCTATGATCTTGTGACTAGAGAAATTATTAGTTTTAATTGTATTGGTAATCATAGTAAAAGATAAAACATCTGTATTTCATCAACTGCTACAGACATTTTTCAGTTGGTAAATTTAAACTTTTTGTGAGTGTTTCATAATTAATTATTAAAGTAGATAATGCAAGTAATTTAAACTTTGAAATTATACCTGATGAGCATCTTTGTGTTGGTTGATTGAAGAAAAATGTCACGGGTAATAATTTCTTTGTACTCAGACGCACTAATCCTGTAAAGTTGAATTCTGTGAGGATTGGCATAGATGCTTCTCTCTGCACACAGTGAGCAGTCACACTGATTTCAAGCAGGTCATGTGGCTGCTGTTAACTCAGTAGCCAAAAACCCCTCTTTGCCTTCTTCCCTCATCTTGAATTAACCTACATCTTGGTTCCCAGGTCTTCATGATCTGGACTTCATTTTCAAAACTTGTTTCAAAACCAAAAGTAGTAGAGAAGATGAGGGTCCACATTTCCAAATAATGTTTATAGCAATAAATACTTATTTAGAATTCTAAGTATTGTTTTTTAAAAATTGAAAGTAATTTGCATAACAGCAACTTCTCTTAAAAAAATGAATTGGGAAGTAGTTGTAAAACCCTTACCCATTAAAGTTCCCTTTTGCATTTATTGTGCTAAGTAGCAGGAGTATCAGAATGTCCATAAATCACTAATCAGATTAGTTAGTAATGGAAATCCTCCTGTTACTGTTACTTTCTGTCTACCAGAGTAGCTAAAAAATTTGCAGAGCCTCAAAATACTAAAATATGTTTGAAATTGCTGCAGCTATAAAGGCAATAGTTCACTGAAGTCAGCCTGGTAAGAAAAGAGTGTTGCTCCAGCACTGAGTTTTGGGACAGTCTGCACATGCTCCTTTAGGTTCTCAATAGCCCTTTTATTTTTTTACCCCTGCATGCATTTTATACATTATTTTGTGAGCCCTTCTTAAAAAAAAAACCCAGTAAATAATTCAGTATTATTTTAACATCGTTTTACTGCAGACATAACAAATATTCTTTGTTTCTCAAAAATGGCAGGACAGCACAATGTTGTGTTTAAAGCCAGAGTCCTTCAGCACCATCTGCTGGCGTCTAGTTGAAGCTGATCTCGGGACTGGATCCTAAGCACTGTCTAGTAAAATATTAAAAATACCTATTCACGTTTGTGAGAGAAAAAAAAATTAAAATTCATTTGTAGTATAATTTTTATCATTTTATTGAAATTATAATGAGGAAATACAATGTGAATTTAAGTTTAACATATGAATTGAAACAGAAATAGGTCAGGAATGTTTTGTTAAGTGGGACTATAAAAAGAAATGGAGTACTTTTTTCTTTTTACTTTAAAGGGCTTTAACAAGCACAATGTTACATTTTCCTGTTAGTGTTGCAAGTCCAATTCAGTGAAAAATTCATCACAGAGAAGATCCGCAAGGCTTGGAAAAGTATCCATATTGTGTTTGAAAGGTGCAGCAACCACTAAATGTTCTTTTACCTAACATTTATTGCATTATTTAATGTTAGCCTTGAAAGCCTCATGAAAGGCTAGTGACCAGAGCCCCTGATGCTGTAACTGGTGCCACAGTTCCCTGTAGCTTCACAAGTAACAAGGACTGGGGCAATCTGCCTGAATCTGGGAGAGCCTTAAATTCTGCAGCCACAAAAGGTCACCGTCCTTTCAGCTGTAACACATTGATACCTCAAAGGGTTTGAGGCCTCTTTGTACCTCATTGTATGGAGGCCTCCAAGTACTCTGTAAATCACACAGAAATGATGGTTCTACCTTCCACATATTTAAACCGGAAAAAAAGATGGGGAATAACAGGTGGATGAATTCTGGTACAATCTGGAAATCTGCAATGATGCTGCACAAGCCAGATAATCGTGTCCTAGATACCTTTGAGGACAAGGCCTTCATTGTAAAGAACTTATAATAGCATTCACAGATAGCTGCTTTCCAAACTAAACACTTGTAGTGGCTTGGTAGTGATGAGCATGAAAATTTGGTTACCATAAATTTTTGACTAAAAGTATGTCCTACAGTGTTAAGTGCAGCATCTGTATTGTCATTGTTTTCAGCTGGCTAAAAGATTGTTTCAGGTTTTGTCAATCAGTAGTTCAAAGAAGCATTTTTTAGAGCAAGTTTTGAGGCAATCAAGGCTGTATGTATTTTGAGACTGGAAACAGAGAAGGAGTTTGGTTGCTGCTTTTTTGTCAGTATCCAGCTTCAGGTGTTACTAAAACTCGATGCATGAAATTCTCCAGCAGGATAAAGATATTTAGTACTCCATGATGCAACAAAGACCTTTGAGTTCCAGGAAAAACAATGTTATATTTATGACTTGTAACTAATAGTTGATGTGGTTAAAGGAATTATATTCAGATGGTAAATGAATACAACCTTAATGTGCACCATATACAGAGTTGTGGGATGATGAACTAATAACACATCACATTTATTTACCTTGGTTGGTTGCTGAGAAAAATCACCATTCAGTTCAAAGTCTGTAACCATGTAAGACAGAACAGAATAGTGCAGGAGATATAATAATTTATAGTCTAGAATAAGATCACCAGCATAAATGTTATAAAAATTACTTGATCAATACAATAATCCTGAGTTGGGTAAGAAATTATTTTGCAAGTGTTTCTGGATCAAAATTCTAGTACTAGCACTAGCAGCATGGAGATACTGGAGTTGTGGCCTGCCTCATTGAGAAAGTATCTGGTTTAAAGAGTTACTTGTAGAAAGACAGCTAATTTCTGTATTCTCTGAACTTGGTGTTCGCCATCAGCACTCCCAGTTACGTTGGTGAGTAAAGGTGGTAAGCATCTCTGTAGTGCAGGATACTACTGGTGGTGGTATTGGTTTGAAACTACCTTTAGAAAAGTTACCAAATAGCTAAAGCACAGACTTTAAAATAAATTATTTTGATGTATTTTAATAGGGAGAAATAAAAAGATCATAAAAACTGCCAAACTGAGTGGAATTATCATTGGAAATCTCTCATCTCAGATTATATTTTGCCCAAGTTATGAAATACTATATGGTTTCAACTAGATGTAGTTATCTTAGTTTATCTTACAACAATTCCTCAGTAGCTACTATTTCTGACTGAAGTAAAAATGCTTGATTGGCTTTTTTTCCTTTTCTGTTAGATTTGTTGTCTTTTTCTTGAACTCACTAGGTAATGGTATCTATAAGCCAAAAGAGACAAATATGAAGAAAATATATTTTTTTTAGTATAAACAAAAAAAGCTCCTTCAGTTTGAGAACATTATCAGACAAAAATGACGATGTTCTAAAACTTCAAAGCTGCCATTTAAGTAGCAGTTTATGAAGTCGGGATGGTGCAAATATTAAAATATTAGTGTACACTGACCCTGAATATTCACCTGCAGATACTTTCCAGGGGCTTCAAAAAGGCCTGGGTTCAGTGGGAGGAGTCCTGCTGAATGACTTCCAGGACTTGCAGCAGATGAATCCCCACTAAGGGAGAACTTGTTCCAGAAAGTTTTGTGTTGCAGATGGTGTAGGAATTAAGAGACTGGGGAGTATTGACTTTTGAGGTCTGAATTGTAATACCCAGTTTATGAAGACCTGTTAAATCTTTTTCTTTGTTGTGTTTGTTTTGGAAATGTAGTTTTTGTGACACAACATGCATGAAAAATCTCTTATTAATACTGAATTAATGTTGGTCACTTGTTGCACACTGAGGGAAGTACAGTAAGCCCTCCTGTGTTATATTTACTGAAATGAATCCTACAAGATGAATCTAATGTATTTTTTCATTGCTGAACAAACTGCAGCATCTCTTGTGCTTTGCATTTTTAGATTTTGCTTCAGAATAGAATGGTACATTGTTCAAAGATGTTCCTTTTTCAGAAAATGCAGGGTTGAAGTGTTTCTTTACAAAACCAAAACTTGCATCCTGGCATAAGGTTGTACTTTTTGTGGTAAAATAAGTCTGAACAGATGGGAAGTAGTTTGAAGGAATTAAGAGGAAATGCTGATGGAGTGTCATGTGAAGAACCAGACAACAATGAAGTTCCCATATAATATGAAAATATTATATTGTTACATAAAAATGCTTTTTTACAAAGAAAAGATTATTCAGACTGCAGCTTTAGGAATACTTCAATAATTTAGTGTGGTATCACTGGAGTAAGATCTCTTTATGCTAGTGAAATGGGTTTTTATCACTTTGATGCAATTAAACTCTGAAACCTGCTATATAATCAACATAGGAGCTTCTCAGCAAATTAGTTTTCTTGATTTACCTATATTTTGCTGAGAGCATTTCTGTCCAGATGTCCTGTATTCTGTACATACATCTGAACTTTCCACATTTATTTAAAACCTTTTATTTTTTTCCTTAATTTTTAATCATAAAAAACAACTTCCAAATTGGGAAATTTTAAAAATTAATTTTAGAAGGCCTTTCTTGCATGTATAATTTGGTTTTGTTGATGTATCATTCTGAGAAAGCACTCAATCACTTATTTTTGCAAGAAATAGTTAGAAAGACGGATTAACTGATGCTTCATTTATTTTGGATTTTATATTGACATAAAAATCACACAATTAATTTGCCATTTAAAAGTGTCTCTCAGCCTCTGCAATCATAGAATAAGTTAGAATGTTTAGGTCTCTGTGACTTTTAATAATTAACTGTCTTCTCAGTATAAAACATAAAAATGACCACAAATATTTTTATATTTTAATGTGTTGCATAATATTATCTCACCCATAAATAGTAGGAAGAATATCCTGTATTTAATTGTGAGGTAAGTTTTTTAGTTAATCTCTAGTTTGATTTCTTTCTAGGAAGATATTTTTCTTCAAATGAGTTCTCTTTGGCTCAGCTTTTACAGCTCGGTGCTGAAATTAAAGAAAGCGGCCATTTCAGGAATTTGCTGATGGATTTAAATGTCATGATCCTGCTTTGTATTGTAACATCACCAAAATTGAAAAAAATAGCAGAGAGAAACCCAGCAATACGAACCAATATCGTGTTCTCTCCTGTAAGGCATTTCTTCTTCTGGATGTCATTAAACTGTAAGAAAGTTTTGACTTTGCCGTAATCCCACTGTTCCTTTTTAAACCTGGTTTCCAAAAACCTAACATTTTTTCACTGATATATCATCACAAGCTGACATGATATCATGTGCTCTTCTTTTATCTTCTGAAGCTCGAATTTTATGATTTAAAATGTACTTTAGTCACTTAAGTAAGAGTGATATTTTATGTTATTTTCTATGGGAAAACAGCTTTGCAGAAATTATTTATTGGGATGTAGGTGAGTTCTTTTGAAATAATTTGAATGGTTGCTACAAAGGTAAAGTATTCTGTCCATTACGGGAAAATAACTTTATGTGTGCCTCCTATGACTTAAATAAATCATTGATGGCATTTGTAGCAATGTGAATGTGGCATTAAGAATTTTACAGCATTCAGCTCCAAGGAGCCATCCAGTGATAGGATAGTCTGAGGATATCACTATATCCTACGCTGAGAAGAGCACATCTGTAAAACTATTGTGTCCTGGTTATTAGTGCTAGGATTTGAACTATCTTTAATTTCATTTGACTTGTTCATCTTCCTTAAGGATCTCCATAAAGATTCTCTGAGTATTCTTTTCAGCCCTTAGTTAGGGTTTGCATCAGTGGTCGTAAACCTGCTTAGCGGACAAAGACTCTCTTCCCTTTGAAGTCACTTCCCCAGCTTTTCAAAAGGGTCTGCAAGTCTGTTCTCCTAAAACAATTTAGAAAAGTTTGAAGTGGTGCCCCTTAAACCAGCAACAAAATAAAATTTTCTCTTTGCATTATTGAAAACCATGACAATCTTTTGAAGCAATAACAGTTTAAAAGCTTTTAAAGAAATCTGTTCTGCTCTATGACCAGCTTTTAAGTTGACCCCATTATTTGGGAAATCAGAGGCTTGGAAACCCCTAAATGCTTGACATTCTTATCAAAGGAGTAAGCCTGACTTTTCACAGGACTTCTCTTTTACAGTATCTATTCAAATCCTAAATTCTTTAAAGATACTACTCAGATTTCTTCTTTTTTTGTTTGTTTGGGGTTGGTTTGTTTTGTCTTGTGGGTTTTTTTTTTGTTTTGTTTTTGTTTTTGGGGGGTTTTTTTGGTGTTTTTTTTTTAATGTTTCTTTATTTCAAAAATAATTTAGGAAACAGTTGATACAATCTATGAAACACTGATGCTTTCCCCTGTAGATTTATACTCTATTATATTTGAAGTCAAGTCCAAATTCTGAAAAGACTGTGAGTGTAACTTAGGTAATTTTATTTTCTGTGAACTGTGATAAATATATATGCTCAGTTTCTACTTCTTGATTTAAGAATTTCATCTCCTACATTTTATGGATGTAGTTGCTGACAGCCTTATGCACGTAAAGCCCATAATAATGTAGATGCTGTAAGCAGTAAGTTTACTCTCATGATTTTATCTGTACTGCCTAATAATTCATTCAGGCATTGCTTCTCATAAGTGCTTCTAACTCCAACATCTTACATTCATTACCTCTTGCAATGTTGTATATTTAAAACTTCTCTGATTTCAAAAGTTTCTTTAATGTGAAGTGTATAATTAGATAAATTCCTTTCTGATCTATTGCAAGTATGTGTTAATACAGTTTCTGAAAGCAGAAGAAAGCAATAAAACCAGAATTCTAAAATTTTGCTAATATAGGCAGCTCATTTAAAAGAAAACAAACTAATGAGACCTTTAAATGCACAAAGCTGCCTGCTTTCAGGGCTTGGGAACCCGGGGAGAAAGAATTGGGTTGGCAACGTTAAATTGTTCCTGGATAGCATGACTGTTGTGGTTGCTGTTTCACTTCCCCCTAAAACTGCAGTTTGTGGCTTGGCTACACAGTGTTCATTTATTAATCTTTTGAGGTGCCTGGGCCATGTTTAGGGGAGCAGAGTTCAATAGAGCAACTTTGCTCTGAAAGGTTTGTGAGCAAAATTCACAGGATCAGCCACCTGAGAAGTACCTAGAGGTCATTAAATCCACCCTTATGCTTCTAATTTGTTGGGAATTTTTCCTTTGCTCCTGAACTGACTGCCATACTTGCTGGGCTTGAGTGTGTTTTTTCAAACAATATATGAAACAAAAGTGACAGCTTTTAATGAGTATTTCTTAAGAGATTAGGACAATTCAGCAAGTTGCTCTAAAGCATGTTCACATTTAAAATGTGGGCAACATACATGCCTGGCTGTGTACTTGTATGCACACACATATATAATGTCTGTGTCTATATCTAAGAAGAAATAGATTTATTTACTTTTCAAGATTTTGTATTAATATAAATTATAATAGTGACTGCAGAATAAATTCAAATTTTGAAAGGTCAAAATTCTTGATTTGAGGCCTTGTCATAGATTATGACCTTTACCTAAAAGCCGTTGGAATGTGGCAGCTGCACAGATGTTTTGGGAAGTGGTATAAATGATCTGAGTAAATATATTTATGCAAGCCCAGATTGTACACCTCTTTTCCGGAGAAGTCTCTCAGTGTACACATGCAGGGTGTGAGAAACTATCCCTTTAAATATAACTCCATGATTTCTAATAACGCTCAGTACCTGTGTTGCTGGCACTGCTCTACATGGACAGGTTGATGACATTATGCCAGGTTTATCTTTTAAAAAGTCACAACCCCAAATGTAATTTGATTGATGCTAACTTAGTGACTAATGGAGTCAATTGGTCCCATTATTACTGTGTCTTTGCAAAACTATCTCCTGTTTTTCAAGTGAACAAAAAAGGTTGACTTTACCACTGCTTTACTGCCTTGTTGGTATCTCACATGTCATCGTTTATTGTGAAATGCAATTATTCCCTGCTGCTTAAAAACCTTCTGAAAACTATATGATAGCATTGGCCAAGAAACATCCTTTACAGTTTAAACACTCTGGAATGCTATGAATGAGCTAATTATGTGGTAATACAAAAATAACTTTGTGATATTTGTGAAATGCCAGCACTCTTGAAGAGGGCAGTGAGTAACCTGTTAGTGAGGGTATAAAAAGATTTAAAGAGCTTTATAGTATTTGCTTACCCTTTCTCTGCCTTGACCTGGAGAATAATATTTTTGCCTTTAAATGTGCCAGTTGTACTATTTTTCTTTTTTTTATTGTATCCATATATGTTTGATTATAAAGAGAATCTCAAGAAAAAGAATAATACAGTTCCTGTTGCAGGGAAATATCTAATAGGAGCTTTGATGTTGGGTTTGAGTGGGATTTTTTTGCAAATTCTTAGAAATTAATACTGACTGTGGTCCAAGCTCCTCATCTTGCGAAGAACTAGACCTCAGGCTGAGGTTTCAGCAGTGTTATTAGGTTAAAATAAAATCAGTCACTGAATATTTTCCTTCATCTTTGGGCACTGTTGGTGTCTTCTCTTGGTACCTACTGTAGTGATACTTGCATTTGTTAATGGCTGTTATAGGAAAGGGTTGTAATTGTCTTAAATCTCTCCCTCCACAAAATATAAATAGAGGGAGAGACAGAGGGAAGGGAAGCCACTTTAGTTGGTTTTACTGCGCACCTGACTTTCCTATTACTGTGTGTTAGTAAATGTGCAGGCAGAGTGCTGCTGCTGCACTGCACTGGTAGGAGTACAGCCCTCCCCTGTGCAAACAGGAGCATTGAAGTGATTTGGAAGCAACATGAACTCAAAGACAAAGGAAACGGAAGGTGCTTCAGAGATGGAAAGCAGTGATTTTGGGAACAGACTGTAACCAAGGATTGCTTTTATTGTTTTTTTGTTGAAGGTGATTTTGCAACTCCTCGAGCTGTTCTGACAGGACATGACTATGAGATCACCTGTGCTGCCATTTGTGCTGAGCTTGGCCTGGTAATAAGTGGTTCGAAAGGTAAGGTAGCTCTTGTCATTTCTTTTTCTTCATGAAGCTATAATCCTAATGCCAAAAGGAATATAGTCTCAGGTGGCAGAATTTATGAACTTTATGGTAGTGTTATTTCTAACCTTTTGTTTTAGTTGCTATGGAATTTGAAATCTCTTTTTAAACATGTTAAAACTGAGGATTATTCAGACTTTTATAAGAAGAGGCAACCACATCTGTTTCCCTCCTGATTGCTATTTCTGTTTGTTTATCCAATGTGTAATTGCATATAGCATAGTTGAATACAGCCTTTGAGGGCCAGGATGGTGAAGAGTGGCTGTTATGGATAACTTCTCAAAAAAGGGGAGCAAAAATTAGTTTTGTGAGAAAGAGAATGTGCTGGATGGTTTGTTTGTTTTGTTGTTGAAGGGTGTGTATAAACAACTGGTAATTCTGTTCAGGCTCTTCTCTGCAAAGCCTCTAATATGCCCCATTTGTATTCTCAAAGACCTGCTTTTAGCAGGCAAATTATAAAGAATGATGTTGATTCTATGGATATTCTTTATAAGTTTCTTATTTGCTTAATTGTCCATGAATATTTTTAAACTGTAACTTGGAATTAGTATCTTTCTGCCTTAGTGTTTCTAAAGTAGCTACTCAGAGACACTTCTTCGGAGCTGGGTGTACTCATGATCTGTGCATTTTGTTTTATGCATGTGAACTCAGGTGGCTTATGCACAAAGCAGGTATTTGTCAAAATATGCTAAAAAAGCAAATATTTACTGGGTCATGTATGGCTTAAAATCTTAATATGAGAACATACACTTTTAGAATACCTACATATGTAAATTCATTACCCTTAGCTCCATCTGTCTTTGTGTTTTGAAAATCTCTTTTTAAGGTTCATTACATTTAATTATTCAATATTAACTAATCTCAAAATTAACTCCTAAAAATTAGCTCTCAAAATTAACTACTTCCAGCTTTAAAAGAAAATCCACAAAAGGCAATCTGTTAGGTCTCTAACTGGTTGTGTTAGGTGCTCTAAAATACCTTAATAAGATGTTCATCTGACTCTCTGGTGCCCTTAACGTCACAGGCAATCTACCTAAACAGTAAAAACCATTATCATGTATTATAATAGTGATTATTTAAGTAGAATAATGACATATTATTTGATAAATGATGTCTTTAATTGAGCATATAAATCAATAACCTGAGATCCTATTCTGTCTCACTAGAAGGACCATGTCTCATACATTCTATGAATGGAGATCTACTGAGGACATTAGAAGGTCCTGAAAGATTACAAGGTCCTGAATGCTGCCTGAGACCAAAACTTATTCAAGCTTCCAGAGAAGGCCACTGTGTCATATATTATGAAAACGGCCTCTTCTGTGTGTTCAGTGTGAATGGCAGACTGCAAGCCACAATGGAAACAGATGACAAGATAAGGGTGAGTGTCCTCAAGTGTCTGCTGTCAGTTCCATGGGGAAAACCTGTCAATGTTGGAGCTGTGTGGAGACTCTTTCTATAGCCAGAACATAACTAGACGCTAGCATTCTGAAAAAATTTAAGGGGACCATGTAGTCTTACTAACATTAGGAGGGCTCCTTTACAATTTTAACTGTAAAATAATTCTATTCACAAAAGAATACTGAGTAGGCATTTCCTTGAGCCAGAGAATACAAACATTAGTAATTGCTGACCAGGAGAGGCTGAGCTGCAGCTTTACTTTTGAGTGTGAAGGCAGGAGGTCAGTGGATATGCTGCTTTGGATGTTACCTTTCCCTTTCTTTTGGCATCTCTGACTGCATTCCTGCATCTTGGTTCAGCTGGTATGTGTTGCGCTGAGCTCCAGGAAGTTTATAGGGATATGTCTATATTTCAGCTCTTTTAGCCCTTTGGCATCTCCTAAGCAGGCAGCAAAGTTCCACATCTTTAGCTGCAAGAGACATGGAGCAAGTACAAAACTATGGAGGAGGCATTTTAAGCTTATGGCTTTTTGAAAATTATTTTATAATACTAAATGAAGGTCTCTTGATAGTTCCTGTGTCATAGTGCCTACGAAACAGAACAGAAGCTGCCAGCTGTGTTACAGTACCACACCTCCAAGCTGACTTCTGTAATCTGATGGAAGATCCCAGGAACTCAGCTGCTGGGATTTCCAGTGTTCTCTTGAGTTGAAAACTCTCAAAAGTTTTTCCTTTATTTGGATTACATGTGTCAGGAAGAAAATCCCTCTCCACCGTCATTCGTTTTACAGAATTATTGGCATTCTTTCAGCTCTCATACAAAATTGTGTGCATTTCTTTCCATACTAAAGATAGAAGAATGTGTCAATGTATTTTCAAGAGTTTTGATCTTCGTCATTTCCACTTTTTAATTTGTGTGGAACACTGACTGCTTCATTAGCATTGAAGTTTCTGGTACAGTTCAGGATATTCCTCTTAAAACCTTTGAAAACTCTTATCACGTACTATGCTCTGCTAATCCAGTATCCACATGTCATCCATTCAAAATCTCAGCTATGCTGGTGGTAGAATATGCAGAAATAACTCTCTGTGTAGGTCTCTTTCCTGTAGTGAGAGTGCAGTCTGCAGGGGGTAGGGGGCATTTGATCTCTGTGTTCTGTGGCAGCCACAAGTGCAGGTTTGAGGCTGGGTTAGTGAAGTAGGAATGTGTATATTTCTGTCCCCAGACATTTTCCCAAATTAATATAGATTTTTGCATCAAATCCCTGAAATTGAACTTTTGGCTGTCCTTGTACAAATACTTCTGAGATTTTCAGCCTACCCTTCATCCCAGAGTTCTTTCCATAAAGCAAGACCATATCACAGTGTTTTCTCTTTTTATATTAATAATGTTGATAATCTGTCACTTTCAGTTGTGATTATGTTGTCAGCTAGGCCAGCAAATCTGTAAAATATCTAGAAATCCCTTGTTGGCTAAAACAATTTCTGTAGTGTTTCAGTCAGTACCCACAGCTTTAGGAATGTTGCTGGAGGCAATGGAAGTTCTGCTCTCTGTGGGCCAGAATTATGTTTGTAGAGGGGTTTGGGGTTTATTTTGTTTTGTTTTGTTTTTTTTCTCTCCCAGTGGTCCCAGCTGAGCTTTACGCTTAAACAACCTACAGCGTCTCTGCCAGTGCTTCTGCACTACATCATCTCAGAAGGAGAGTGGCAACTGCATGATTAAAGTGGGGCATTTAAAATGAATAGCACCTACCCATGGGCTGTGCTGACAAACTCTCCTCGTTGGCTTTTCCTTGGGAAGGATAGAAAAGGGAAGGAAAAAGGTCATAAATGTGGAATCTGTAATGTAACAGTTTCAGTTTTTCTGTGTCATTGTGGGCTGGTATTTCAGGACGTTCTTGGCAAAACCAGTGGCTTGTGGTGTTTGTGATCAACATCCTGATTTTCTTTCTTGTATTCTTGTGCTAGAAAACTGCCAGAAAAAATTCAGACACTCTGGGGAAATTCAGGGTCTAATCAATGCCTTCCACCTGTTTTTGTTTTAAATACTGTATTGTTCAGTGGAGCTTAGGCATATCACAGCACATCTACCATGTAGTGTTTAGATATCTTAATGAATAACTTTAACTCTAAATAGTCTGCTTGTTCTGAGAGGTGAAGTTATTTTACCCTAACTAGGGCTGTATGCTGTTTCACCCAGAGGAACCAATTTATTTTCCTTTCCTGAGTCTGTTTTGAAATGTGGAAGTGCCCACAAGACTCCTGCTGCTGTAAGCCAGGGCTGTCACAGTGTCAGCTCTGCCTTTTTACAAAGCACTGCCTTTCAAAAACCTGAAATGTTAAAAGGGATTTGTGCAAAGTTTTGAGACTTTCCAAGGAAATACAAGTCAGAAATGCAGCTTTTTGAACGTCGTGGAAATCGTGCGCTTTGGGGATTATTTGAGAGTCTGAAGCTCATGTTGTGAGAAAGATTAGTTGCAGAGTTGTTTCAGTTTCATACCTAGCAGAATTGCAGATAAACTACGCTGGGGAAAAGCAGAACAGTAAAATTGATTCATGTTGTCCTCTATACCAGCTGGAGTACTTGGGAGTAAAAGCATCCTTTTGTTTGTTAAATCTTGAAGGGCATGTCATGAAACTGAAATGTTGACAGGATCACCTTTTTCTTCCATTCATTCCTTCATCCCTTCATTCATTCCTTCATCCCTTCATATATATATATATAGGCAAGTGGCTGAGAAATTTATTTATAAACAATAAAAACTAAATAAATCAACATCTTGTCTTCATGACAAGCCAATGACTTAGTAAAATTGCACAGGTATTGGTAAGGGTTCAAAGCCTGTACTTTATTTAATCAAAAGATCACAAAACCTACTGCATGTTGCAGGTAGTGGAAGAGTTAAAGATTAATGGCTTTAATTTGCCTTTTAATATACCATTTCTTCAGTAAAAGCCTCAAGTATAAAATTCAAGTGAACCATGACCATAAGGTTAATGGATTTTCATCAGCTGAATTTTATAAGTGTAGCAAATAATTATTTGTCACGGTCTTCATTGCAATTTGGAAATACCCTTAGGAGGCTGCTATTGCTATAGAGAAGAAAACCACCCCATATTGATTTTTGTGTCTAATGAATAATCTCTTTAATACTTGTGTGGTTAGTTAGATCTCGTGATCATCCACTCAGTGCATGCTAGTTCTAGATAATTTTCAGTCTTATCAGTTTACTTTCTGCCCCTTTCTTACTCATATTCTTCTAAGACAGCCTCTAATTTAGAGTTTTCAAGCTCCTTGTGTCTGTACTTTCAAGGTGCTTAGCACGTTTCTGATAGCAACAATCACAGAAGCAATTAATGGTTGGAACATTTCTTTTTTGGGAGGAGAGGGAGAAGCTTCAACTCACAATACTAAATTCTAATCTTGGTTAGTATTCCGTTTTCCATACTTAGATGTGGTTGGAAAAACTCCATATGTTGTGCTTTACTGTGTAAATTTACGTGTATGTCTTGTCATAATTCAAAACACGGCTAGAATATGTTTATCATCTTATTTTTTGCTCAGTGTTACATTTTGTTTACAGTGTATGTTTATGTTTCAATTACACTCCTTTTAAAGTTATTGTATGAAATAAAATTCCAGCAATGTGATCCATTCTGACTCCTTGGGAGCTGTTCCAGTAAACACTCAAAATTTATAACATAATATAGGAGCTCTATCTTAATCTAACTGTTGCACATCGTATAATTCTTACAGGATGTATTTGGCATCACAGTAATAGAGTGCAACAATACAAAAAATACAGATGTGCAATATGTCTGACTTCACTTACTGCTGCTCACAAAGCAGTATCTTACACACACTGTATATTTTGGTTTCTGGGCTTGTCAGCAGTCTGCATAAACACTTCAGTGTTGCATGAATGTTATGTCTTTTGTTTTAGTTTCTCTGATTTTTTTTTTGTGGTGCATGCGCTATAAATTCTCTATGTTAAAAAAAGCCCCAAACTTCCTTTTCCTGAGGTGTGTTAAAAGTTTTGTATACTTGCAAACCTGTATAAGCAGAGACTGCAAGTGCCAAAGTAATTACAGACTTCAGCAGAGAGAGGTTTGAAAAATCCTGTCTTCAGTTCTTTCTACTGTTTCCTAAATTTAAATCTTTGAGCTGGAATTTTGCTTGTATACTATCATCCTGAGGCAATTTCTTTGCCTTCCAGTGACAATGTTTTAGTCAAGGAGAATGAATATATCTGTAGAATGTGTGTGTTTGGAATTTAAAAGCCACTGCTCTGAACATCCTCCATTCTTACATCATTCTTTTGAGAAACTGGGCCAGCTGAAATTTATCACAAATTATTCCTGATGTGAAGGGTGTGTATTTCATTGAAAGGCTGCCCAAATTTAGCTGATTCACAAACCTTAAGTTAAATACGTTTGTAGATAATGCTTAGCATCCACATTCTGTACTGAACCTCTGTAGGCCATGGATGCAGAAAATTTTTCCTTGCAACCAATCAGGCCTCACAAAGAGGTGTACAGAAGAGCCAAGGCAAGAAATGTGCTGGTGTGGCCCTGGACAGGGAAAGGGAAGAACTGATGAGGAGGCAGAGGAGAAAGAAGAGCAGAACCAAGGACAGGCTGCTCCTCTGCTGAGTATTGTGGACAAATGTAAAAGTACAGAGCGGAGAAGGAAAACCAGAAGTCAAGCTGGGGAACCAAAGTCAGAAAGAGAGCATAGGAAAAGATTTGGGCTCACTGGAATTATTAATTGTGGTCCAAAATGTACTTTCAAGGGTCTTGATCTTGCTGGTGGTTCATGCTGATGTCATTCCACATGTCAGAAACCATTTAACTTTCTGGTTTTGTTTCTTTGGAGAATGCTGCAAACCTTTCAGTTTTCCTGGACAGTTGGAGGATGAGGCTATAAAATAAGGGCCTGGTATTCTCTACTGCTTACATCCTCCTTTCAGAGGCAGGATCCTCTATTTTGAGGGCCTGGTTATTTGCCTCAGGGTTTCTGTAGTAGTAATTACTGAGACCCACATGGAAAAGATATTATTGCTGTGGGAAAAGTCAGTCATGGAGTCTTCCAAGGGTTGGTGTTGGGAATTAGTTTCATTCAATGTTTTTTGAGGTGGGGAATGCTGAAGGTTTACAGAGTGATGAAGATGATGGCTGAGATGAATGGAGAACTCTTACTCAGGAAAGCCCACAATATGAGACCTATGGAGTACTTGCTGAAACTGATAGGATCACCTCAAAACAGGTAATAAACCCCCTCAGAAGGCATCATCAGCAGGCTGAAAAACAGATTAGGAAAATTCATGGGCAGCATTTCCATAAATAGATGCTAAAAGAAGCAGGTGAACTTTCTGGTCTTCCTAATCCAGTGATTTTGGGTGCTGTGGTGCACCAGAGGAAGGGGCTGTGTGCTGGCCAGCCTGGCAGCATCTCCTGCTGCCACTGGTGGGGATACACCACTGGGCTAGGTAGATCCTGGTCTCTCTCACCCCATAAATCAGCACTTAATCTAACAAAATTTCAACTTCAGTTCCCTTAAGCCCAATTTTGGCTTATTTAAACTGGGAAAACCCCTTTTTTAAGAAAGATTTTTCATGCTTCCAGTCATTTTAATATCTGATAGTATCATCTGGTATAGTGATCAGGTAAAGAAAGAAAATTATTCTTCTGGGTATTCAGTATGTATCTTGATTTTTTTTCCCCAATAGCACACAAGAAATACCAAAATAAATTGAAGATTCCTGTTTGAAGAAGTCTTAGCTCTGGAAACCAGTGAGATCCCGTCTTTCTCCATGACCTTGTTCCCAAATAAAGATTTCAAATACACATTTGCCATCAGTCCTTATGATGCATACAAAGGGTATATGCCATTGAATTTTTCACAGGCAGTTTCAGGATGGATGAAGGAAGGTGTAGAAAAGATGCGGCCCTATTTTGAGGGCCTGGTCTACAAATTACTCTGTGTTCATAGATTGATGATCAGAAGGCTTTATTTATAGATAGATAAGTAGATAGATATTAATAAAAAGATGACTGAGAGAGAGAGAGATCAGCAGCTTCTACCAGCAGGTCCGGGAGCTGCGATCCTCAACCTGCCTCTCCCGTCTGTGTGTGTCCAACACCAGAATGGAATGCACAACAAGAACAGAGAGGAAACCTTTGATTGGTCAGGCAAACACCTTACCATAAACATTTTTCATATTTACATTCTTTTCTCCTGGGAACTCCGAGAGTTCCCTTTAAAAATGGACTTAACTATTTAAAATTAAAGACAGGTTAGAAAGAAATTGCTTTTTCCAGCTTGTCTCTGAGATTTCTCAAAAACCCACTGCCAAGTCATGACCACAGGAAGGAACCACAGTCTCTGTTCAGAGAGGTGAATCATTATTTTATTAATCCAGTGGAGGAATCTAAAAGTGCTGGTCTAAATTAATTTTAGTGATTTGTATAACAGTTCAGTTCCTGTCAACATTCAGCTTCTGCTAGGCTGGTATTAAAGACCCTTGGGGGAATGTCAGCTGCTATCTTTTAATGCCAGTATGGCTGCATCTTGTAAATCTAGCTAATTAGAAGAGTAAATTTATTTAGCTGACCTCATATTGGATCTTTGGAACACTGAATAAATCACAGGTCAGGTGAAACTTAACAAGTGACATCTAACATATTGGAGATTCATGCATAACCACATTCATTCCCTTGCTGGGTAAAATAACATAACAACAAGGTTGCTTTCCAAAAGCTTGTGTTGATATCAAAGTCTCCATGGGCATTCAGCTGTCAATATGAAACCTTTTATTGAAAGGAAAAGTGGGAGATTAGGAGCAGCACACATTTATCTGACAAATCTCCCTGTGATTTGCCCCTAGGCCATTCAGCTGAGTCGGGATGGACAGTATCTGCTCACAGGTGGAGACAATGGAGTTGTCATGGTCTGGCAGGTGTGGGACCTCAAGCAGCTCTTTGCTTACCCAGGCTGTGATGCTGGAATCCGATCCATGGCCCTGTCCTATGACCAAAGGTGAGAGCAAAGTCTGGTCTGGACAAGAGTTTTGGGGAATGCATGTTTTACAATTAAATTGCATTTTTGTTAGTCTTATGATTGTCATTTTCTTTGGATCACAGATCGTGGGGATTATCTTGAGAATTCTGTGCTTGCATGAGGGTTTTTTTTAACATGTTGTATTTAGGGCAGATAATATTTTTCAAGATTTCAGCTCTTTAGGGAATGAAGAGAGATCCAAGAAATCTTACTTTGGCAAACTTTCAGGATAGGCTGAGTTATTGGTCTGCACCAGTGTACAGTGTGGGTTACATGGAGGTGGAAGGTTACATGTGTGCTTTCATCTCTCTTCTTTCACTTACAAGACAAATCACATTCCTAATTCCAGACCTTCATGTTAAAAATAGAACAGTTGGAATAGTTGCACAAGATTCCCTCCACACATCCATATATTTGCTAAAGCAAAGAGTCATTCTCAGTTCTAGAAAAGTTATTTTATCCACACACAGCATGACACTTTTTGAAGATTCTGCTACTGAAGGTGACCAGTTAAAATCTTTCTTGCAGTTTCACACCACACTTTCCAATGCAACTGTACTTGAAAATGCTTCTGTGCTTTTATCACAAAAACATTGTTTGTTTATAAGATGGATGTTTCCCATTTCATCTGTACACCTTTAGCTTTCAGGCTAGGATTTTATTTGCTGTGGTGTATTTATTAAGTGGTGTGTTCCTGTGTACTTTTCAAGCAGATTTGTCCTGTAAATCCCTTAGGGATGTCTACATTGTGCAGTAAAGCACATGCTCTTAGCCTTCCACTTGCTGAAGTCCATACTGAATGTTTTAAAATTTTTATCTATGTTTCTAAAACTTGCAGAAAATTAACTGTAAAAAATCCAAACCAGTAAAACATGTGAACTTCAATGAAACACTGAACAGCTTGATAAGCAAAATTTGAGATTATTGGCATTTTGGATGAAGCACTTTTCCATTAAAAAAGCCCTTGCTATTAAATATATTTCAAAACCTGGAGTTACAGCTGTTGAATTTTAGACCTCAGAAATTTTGCATTTAGACAATCTTTAAACTGTAATTAATGACATGTTAATGGATTGAAATTTAATATGGACATTCAGAAATTTATCCATGGGCTCAAGTTAAGAACCTTTGTGTTTGAAGACCAGGAAGAGATCTGTTCAGAGTATTTGACTGACTAATTACAGGTTAACTACAGGTAATTACTCAGAGTTATTAATTTGGTATGCATGAATGTTATGTGTTTGGGAGTGTGGAAAAAGATATTTGAACCTAATAGAAAAACAACCAAACTGGTGCTCTTGGCATAATACAGTGTGATCCTATCAAAATGCAATGTTTTGATGATCCCATACTTAGTATTTGTTTTGAAGAAAAAATCGCAGCTCTTTACTCTGAGTTTTTTAATTCTAAGCCTTTTTTTTCCCCCAAAATGCCAGGATCTTATACATCTTTATAGTTCTGATTTTTGAAATAATTTAATGAGACCATAGAGAAGATGATACAGAAACTCTTGTGATTGTGTGCTGTGTCAGGGTCATGGCTTTTCAAATATATCTAAATGATCTCTAGGGTAAGGAATTCAGAAAGAAAGAGTGTCTCAGTGGGAAAGCTCAGGGATTGCTTTCAGGAGCTTTGTTTCAAAACAATCAAAGCTCTCAGTCTTAGTATTTCTGATGCCTTAGGTTTTAACTTTTATATTTTTTCAAATCCTGTACTGCCTAGTGTAACTCTGCACTTTCTTGTAGCTCGTTAGCTGCTGCTCTCTTATGCTAAGATAGACATATCATCCCAGGCCCAAAATGTGTAAACCTTCATCTTGGGGAGGGGGGAGAAGCCTGGGGAAATTACATAATTTGCTAAAGTTTTAATTGGCAAATTGATGCTGATATAAAAGTGTTAAGAACTTGTGACCAGTTGTTCATGTTGGGATCCACTGAGCAGGAGCCTCCAGACCCCCAGGGTGTACCTTTGAAGGCCTTTCAAATTAATACCTCCTTTATTCCCTTATTCCTGACTAGTCTCTGTTTCTAGGTAGCCATTTAAGGCATCATTTCCACTGAAGGCCTGTGCACACACCCAATTCCTTCATGTAGATGTGCTTAACTGGGGGAGTTGAAACTGAAATGAACACTTCTCCTGGCCTTCCTTCACTTTGCTGCTATACCAAGGCTTCATCCCATTCCAATATCCCCCAAAAGCCAGCCAAGAAATAGTCCTGGGGAATCCCAAGTGGCCTTGCAGGACAGGGATTCTGGTGAACAGCTCTGGTGTCCAACTCTCAGCTGTAGCTTCAGGCTGGCCACACAAACTGCTGCATGCTGTTCTGAGTGTTTTCTGATGGGTAAATCTGCTTCCCTCAGGTGTATAATGACTGGAATGGCGTCCGGGAGCATCGTGGTTTTCTACAATGATTTCAATCGCTGGCACCACGAGTACCAAACCAGGTACTGACCTTCCCAGAGGCCGAGACAAGCACTGACAGGAGCAGCTGTGGCCAGGAGGGAGCTGCACACAGCACTGCCTCCCTCGGGGTCGAGCCGCCACACGGCTCCTTTATAAATAGTTCTATTACATCTGAATGTAACTTAAATTTGCTGGAAGAAGCAACCTATTTTTTAAAGTTAATTGCTATTTTTGTAGACCTCGCTTGACTTTTTTGGGGGAAGGGCAAAGAAGCAGAAAACCAGCTGCTGGGTTCTGTAGTTAAAAAAATCTATATTTTTAGTCACAATGAGAAGTCTATTTTGATCCCTGTATGTAAACAAAACCTAAAGTAAAGATGGTTAAAACTCACATTCTAGCTATATTATGAAGAAACAGATTTTCCATCTGAAGCTTTATCTTTAACCTCGAGGAATATATGATTTTAACATAACGGAAATTAATTATGGTATTGGGGGAATTTTAATCTGTGCTGTCCGTACCACACTTTGTCTCATACTTTTCCAAATGATTGTACTACATCAGCACTGAAGTTTCCGGGAATCAAGGGGTAATATTTAAATTATGGTTAATGTAATTTTAAACTTTGCAAATCATTTCCATCAATGTTACTCTTCAAGCATGTTTCTAGGCCTAGACAGTTAGTTCTTTTTTAGTTGTATGTTTCGTGCAGTTACGAGAGAAATCGGGAACGGAGTTTGTGTTACATCAAGTGTGAATCCTTTTTATTTCCTACCTAGCATCTCCTTCAAAGCACACCAAAATTTGGATTGTTCCTCCAAATAAGAAAGGCTGATTTTGAAGGCTTCAGACCAGAAGCCCATAGAGGCAGGTGGTTTTTAGCAGGGGCAAGTCCAAAGCACATTTCTACTGGTTGACTGTGAAAGCAGGGAGGCAGCAGGTGCTTGCTGGTGCACAGCCCCCATCCAGCAGCTGAAGCACAAGATCTGCAGGCCACTTTTTCTTTCTTTTTCATCAGAACATGCCCCTGCAATACTGTAGCACATCCCATATTCCTTTTCTGCCTATAACAACGTCTTTCGTATTTTGCTACCACCAAATCCAGTCAGATCCTGCCCAGTCATATTAAATTACCTCTTTCTTTTAGGAAGTGAAAAATAATTTATACTAAGGAACAATAAGTTATTTTGGTGTTGCACAAATCTACTTTTCTACAAGATTGCTGTGCAGAACTCTGTGAAAATATTTGTGAAAAGAACTGTTACTGTTTGTAAGTCTGTGTTGCATAAAAATCTTCTTTGTATGTTGTGATCTCTGAGTTGAAATTTACATTCCATATCTGTATTGATACATACATTTCTCTAGCTGCCTACTAGAGCAGTTCCTGGTTTTTCTAAGCATTTAACTACTCTCTCTTTCAGTAAAGATTTGGAATGAGAAGATTCAGTTTGAGTGAAGAAATTAAATAAAATTACATTTGTAATTGAGACCTTCAGTGGAGTACTGGGTTCTTGTGATTCAGGGTATATTCTCAACAGAGGACAGAGATGCCATGGCTGATGCATTCAATGTACTTTTGGTGTGTATGAAATGGTGTCCTGTGCTGTCTGCATTTTCATACAGAGCTGGTTGTGGTGCATCAGTAGTTATATTTTCATGCTTTGTGTAGCACAAGGATGATGGGATTAAGCAAAGACTCTAGTGGGTCGTGTCTGTGGTATGTGCCTGGTGTACTGAGCTATGGGTACTGCACCTTTGCTATGCAGAACTTGTACTTCACAATTCCTTAAGTTGAACAACATTCACAGCCTGGTATCAGCAGAATTTGAGGGGAAATTGGAATGATCTTGAACTGCAATTTGCATTTGTGTCAAGCCAGTGTGGGTTTCCTAGGCTGCATAGAGGGGAAAAAGCCAACCAGCCAACCAAAGGTGTATTTTGCCACATGGAAATCCTGAAAGTCTCCTCTTTATGAGGAAACACTTCATTAATGATAGAAATATTAGTTCCTGATCTTGGAGCCAAAATGTTTCCCGGGGAGTTGATTTGTTAGATTGCTTGTTTGAGAAAGGGCTCTATTGGGTCAGGAGGTGCTTCCCCAAACTGGAAGCACAGCTCTACCTGTGTGTGCTGTCCTGAGTTGCACTGGGCCAGTGTGATGCATCACATCCTTTCCTTGGGAAGCAGCAGCTGCTGCAGTGTGGTGTCCTGCCACTGGAGTGCTGCAGCCTTTCGTGGGAAAGGACATCTTCATCTTCTCTTCTGTGAGCAGGCTTGTGAAGATACCCCTGTTCTGGACTGCTCTGGTGAGTAGGACATCCCCTCCTTCCACAGGTAAACCCAAATACCTTGGACACCATCCTGGGGGCCCAGGCATGCCCTTGGGATCTCAGCTTTGGCTCAAGTAGTCCACCTCATGCTGTTTGTGATGAGATTGAAAACAGGGTTAAATTTCCAGCTACTCAGGTACTTGTTACTCTCTGCAGGGCAGCACCTGTGTCACATGGATCACCTGAAACCTGTTTAATCAGCAGGTGCCAGGCATTAACCTGCAGCTAGGTCTCATTTGGCTGCCAATGGCAGAATATTCCTGAAGAGAGGGACAGACCCCTCTCCTCAAATGCATTTATGTAGAGAGAGCATTTCTTTACGTGACAGTCTGGCCTTTCTTCTCCCTGGTAAGTTCAAATAGAGCTGCTGCTAGCTGTGGTTATGCACGTGTATGGTTATGTGCTCTGCAGCAGTGCTGCTTGGTTGGGTTGTGCAGAAGTACTTGGCCAATGTAGTCTGAAACCCCTTCTATTTTGTGCAAGTTGCTGATAGAAGTGCTGTAGGATCTGGCAAGAGAAGGTGTGGTGGTCAGAGTGGGCGTTTCTCTGAAGGAAGTTTGTGTTGTGGTGCCACTGCAGGCAGAGGTCAATGAATGCTGTGAGACTTGAGAATATTTCTGCAATTCTTGGCTTGTGTTGTGCTGTCTGATCATGAAGTGTCTACACCTGAAGGCAAGCTGTGCATGTATCTGTTACTGTTTCTGGCCCTGACATTCTTTTGCTAGTCCTCCACCTGTCTGTAGCACTTTGTTCCTGATAAACATCCCAAGGAGCTGATCTGATACCAAGGTAATGGGAAGTGAATTTTATTGTGGCTTCAGTCAGGACATGATTGGTGTTAGATGTATTGAATAAGAATGGCCTAGATAAGGTGACTGCCTAGATTGTAGTTTTCCTACTTTTTGTCCTAAATTTCATATTCATAGATATTTCAGTGTGCTTGTGGTATGGCATATTTTTTTTTCTCTTGCTCCCAGAAGTAATTTGAAGGGAATAACAGATCACTATATGGTTCTTGAGAAACTGGTTTTATCCTCACTAAGTAGAACCAGAGATGGGCCATTCTGGGAGTGCTGCTCTAAACCAGTGAGGCCTCTCCCATACAGGGTTAGGATGAAACACTTGAAATGAGTCACCTGTGTGGATTTACCACACGATACAACATTACATGAAATCTAAAATAGTTTACTTCTATGCAGAACCAACCTAAGATCTTCAGTAAATGATTACAATTAATGATGTGTTGTAATTTAAAGCTGCTCTTTAAAAGCTCTGAGCAAAAAAAAAGTAGGAAATGGTTTCAGATTTTGCATAGATGTACTGAAATTCAACTACATTTAACCTAAAGCTCCTCAATTCAAATACAGCCAGTGTCATGAGGTAAAAACGTGTTAAAACACACAAAGTTTGAAAGAATAAATTCTAACTTGTACCTGTAAATAGTTTACTTTTAGTTGAGATTTATTATCAAGAAGCATATTGTTATAAAAGGAATGTAAAATATTTCACAATGATTTATTTATTGTATGAAATAACACTACTTTTTGTGTAAATTAATTGAGACAATACTGGAACGCGTAATCTTGAAAGCAAGAGATGTATTTAGTAAAATCTGCAAGTGCACACAACTTTGCCTCTGGGACTGCATCATGCAGTCAGCTAATCAAAGACAGTGTGATGTGTGCTTTGGAAATGATGCTGCATTGCGTGGGAATAGACAAAAAGAGGTTCCCAAAATGTGGTGCTTGCCATTTGCTAAATGGACAAAGTTTGAGATGTGATAATTTATTATTTTTTTTCTTTCTTCAAGTTATTCTAGTATTTTTCTTTGTGCTGTGTGAGCTCTGAGCTGCAAAATGATGTAGGCAGAGCTCAGTCTGGTTGTGTGGTGAGACTTAGGTGCATGCAGTGATAGCAATATGCAATAACGGAGAGATGAGTTCATACATTGCTCTCCCATTTTGCTTTTGGCCTTGCTTATCCTGTGTGCAAGGGATGCTTTTTCAAGTCTCTGTAGCTGCAAGTGTTTAAATAGTCAGCATTTAAATGTGTCAGACTTCAGTATTTCTTGTTAATTGGCAATTATCTCCTCTGTTATTTTGGGGAGAAGGGAACAGTTGTTGGTACTTCTCGGTGAAGCTCTGCTTTTCTGAAACCTGCACTCTTGGCTTCCTGTTTCCAAAGGAAACAAAAGCACTTAAAATTCAAATTCTCTTCAGAACAAAAAAAAAAAAAAAATCAGGAACAGAAGCAAGAGCTTTCTAGTGGATGGTTGCATGGCTGCTTGCTGCTACCAGTTCCTGCTGTGATTTTTTTTTTTTTCATAATGCTAATTTAGTTTAAAAAGGAAACAAAAATCCTGCTAGAGAGGATTCCCCTGACAAAAAAGCTCAACTAAATACCTCTTTCTGTGCTTTAGACACTGGTGCTGACTGCAAGTAGGAGGTTTGATTTGCTTATCATTTTTGTCATCTTAAAACCATCAGTTTTACTTAATGAGCATTTTGGGTAGGTTGCTAGTTTTGTGTATTTCTGCTGCTTTCCCAATTGCTGTTTAGATGTAGCTTGAAAGGAAGAATGAATAAATGCAAAATATAATTTCCCATTTAAAAATTGATAAAACCAAAGATGATTGATTGATAAATACATATAGTTATACAAAAGTGAAGGAATCAGGAGATCTATGCTATCAAGCTATAATAATTAGATCAGTGACTACTGGGATGAAGAAAGATATGAAAACCAGGATTAAATGAGATTTACCGACCTCTGTAAATATTCATAATTAGCTGTTAAGAATGAGTCAGTACTCGATGAAAGTAACATAATCTTTAAACGTCATCTTCATTAATGTATTTTGACAGTTATTTTAAATAATTTTTGATATTCCAGAATGGGGTAGTGGTCTGTAAGGGTAAATAGTGATGGGAATCCCAGTGGGCATATTGTGCTGATCTACAGCAGGAGAGGATTCAGTCCTCAGACTTTAAATCTAGAACTGCAGGAATGGCTCCACTGGGCTACTGTGACAAGTACCCACCTTCAAAGGACCTAAAAAACCAAGGATATTTTAAAAGATTTTTTTTGTAATTAATTTTTTAAAATGTAGACATGGTAGCAGTAGAACTGTCACTGGAGTGTTAGTAACAGTCCTCTTTGACAAATGTGTAACTTGTTTACAATTTATATAATAGTTTCTTTCCCTTTATACCGGGAAATAAATTGTGAACTAGAACTATTTTTGCCTTCTTCCAGCAGCAACTGGTGGCTCTATGAGAGAAGGACTAAATGAAAGTGCAGCAGGTAAGAAACCACACATGGTACTTAGGAACCTTCATTAAGTGTGTAAGTGTTAACCAACAGGTCTTTATTTTATGTTAAAGTGTGATACCTCCTGCACCTATGCACAGACTGAACTTAGGTGGCACTATTTTAAGGCATGGAGTAATTTTGCTAAGGTCACACAAAGAGTTGAGGACTTACCCAGCTACCTATGTTTTTATCTGATTGTTGGCCATATGATCACCTTTCCCAACTGGCAGCACTATTTTTAAATAAGCATTTTGGCATCTGCCTCTGCTCTGTCTTAGGTCTAAGAATGTTTAGATGTTGATCAGTCATGAACTTAAAGATGTGAATTCAGGCTATTTGTCTTCACTTTCTTCTTCCATGAGAAAAGGCAATAATTTAGAACTGGCAGCTGACCAGGCAAATGATGATCCTTTCTGTTATAGATGCATAATTATAGGTGCAACACAACTTGTTGGAAATCCCTGCCAATCCGTGGCAGGTTTTTCTTTCTCATAGCTGAATCCATCCTCTTAGGAAAAACAGAACTTAACCCAGCATTCATTATTTGTTTGATGTTCCCTCTGCTGATCTCTCAGTTCAGCTCTTCTGGAGGTGCCTTGTCTTTGCTGTGGGAGCTGGTTAGCCTGCTCCACCTGAAATTCCACATCCTTTCTTTGGCTGAGTCTGAGACTTGCTGCAGAAATCACCAACCACACAGGCAGCCAGCTACAGACTCTTGGCAGTTTCCCTTCTGAGTAAGGTTAGAGTGATAGCTTTGTATTTGTGCACTGTACCAAAATACAAGTTATTTTACACAAAGGCTATTCCTATAATCTTCAAGTATATTGAACTTACTCCAGGGAACCCACGACAAAGTTAATTAACAAGGATTGGTTGTAGCCCAACCTTTTCATCATAGTTTAAGACATACCACGCTTTCCTACTTTTAATAACATTTTTTTCAGTCACCATGGCTTTAAGTTATCAGTTGGCACTTTCTGATCTTTAAATGCTCTTCAAAAGGTAAAATAACCATGTTTATTTATGTCTTTCATAAGAATCGATGAACTTTAAAACAAGGAAGTTTATGGGAGTCCCTTAAATTAATTCTATTAAATTGTTTTGCTATGTATCTAATTGTTTAGTCTCTCCAGAGGGAATAAGACAACAGTTTCACTGGCAAAATAACTGAGCTCCCAAAGAAATGAATAATAGCATTTTGTGTTTTGGGTTTTTTTTAATGAAGAAAGTTTATTGCAGGTCTTCCGTTTACAATTCTAGTAGAAAGTATAGCTAAGAGAAAAAATGAACTATGACCAATTCATAAGAACGAGCAAAGGAAGAGGATTAAGCTGAATACATACTCTATTGAACTAAGCATTATGGTAAAGATAAAACCTTGTCTATTTTGTGACTGCAGATTAAGGAGAGCTGCTTCCCAATCCTGGTTTCCAGTGCCTGCACCAGGTGACTAGGGGGATAGCACTGACAAACCTCTGATGGCTATTGATGGCAGCTCCTCTGTCAGCTTGTCCTAGATTTAGGAGCTGCTCAGTTCGTCATAGCTTAGATAACATGCAGCAGGCTTTCCCTTCACAGGCTTGGAGTAATTTCATTTTATCTAACAGGTAGTCTGACCCTGGAGAAAGGTGTGGATGGAACACTTGAGGTTAGGATAGAAAATGGCTAAAGCAAAAAGGCTTCCTTCACTCCAGTCTTTGTAACAAATAAATGTCCACTGCTCATGCTTACATCCCAGGTTACTTTATTTAAATTCATATTATCTAAACACTACCCTGCCTGCAAGTCAGATAACAAACTTGATGGAAAACAACCATCCTTCCCTCTCTATTTCCAAATGTTTGTCTCATGGTATTTTACAGTTAGTCCACTAAAAAATTCCTCGTGAAAATTTGCCTCTTGAAGTTTAGTAGAAACCTGGCTAAAAATAGAGGCATTGGAATAGAAGGCAAATAGAAGTTTTCTTCCCTTGTCTGCCTCTCCCACTTTTCTGAGAATTCCCATCAGAAGAACAGAACGGGGCCTGGTGGTGGAGGTGAGGCCAGGTACCTGTTCCCCACCTCACTGCTCATATAAAAATATGGTTAGCTACACCATAAATTAGTCTATTTAGAGCCCAAGGCTGTGTGAAATGGAGTTAATAATTAACGCAGAGAACTTAAAAAACCACCTAACATTGCCAGACTCTTTCCCCTACTGCTGTTCCCAAGATGTGGTTCGCTCACCCACTGGGAGAGAGAGGATCAGACCTGGCTGGGGCTTGCCACAAGAGATGCACACAAACTGAAAACAGTCATGGGAAATGAAGAAAACTGTGGCCAGAGTGTTGGGAGCTTCAGTTGGATTTGTTTTCCCCAGTCCTACACACCAGGCTGATCCCCAGCAAGCTCAGGAGAAGGCAGCGTGGGGGACCGGAGTGGCTCAGGAGCAGGAGGGAAGAGGGGCTCGGACCCAGCCACACGAGGATCAGCAGCTGCAGCAGCAATTGCAGAAATTTTCTCCATTCCAGCTCTACCAGAGTCCTGACAGCGCTTGCTGCAGAAAATCTGACTCTCTTTATCTAGAGCTGTGTTCTACAAACAAACAAACAAAACAAACCCAAGGCAAAACATGAAACAGCACTTAAATACAGCCCTGTCTTAACTTAAGGGTTAAAACAATCTACAGGACATAAAGTGCATGCATTACAGCCAGGAAAAAAAAGGAGAAATAACATAAGAAATTTTTAATGTAATGAATGGTATAATTTTTGTGATGCTGACTTCAGATAATGGAAGGCAAACTTATCTTCCAGATGTATGCTTGCCATGATGTTGTGTTTAAAATTTTTGTCTTGCAAGTCTGATGTGGAAAAAAAGATGGCATGAGTGGTTGTGATAGAGAAGGAACTTGTTATAGTAAATATTTGAAAAATTTATGTACTTGTGTTTTTGCAGACACAAGGAATCAGTGATGCTTACTGAGAACTGATACATTTCCTGTAACAAATCATGTGATACAGAAGGGGAGCCACTGGGGAAAGTGACAGATGGAAACCTAAACCTTTTTTCTGTCTTCAAGAAAAGGGCCTGAGTTTCTGCTTAGAGGTGAGAGTAGGCAAATTACCTCTCATAGTGGCAAAGATGCATAGTTTCTGAATTCTAGGGGAGCAGCAGGTTGGAATGAAAACGGACAATTCCATGGTGCAGGAGGTGGATTATTTGGAGTATGTGGTTTGTCTGCTGAAGATAACAATTTCCATGCCCTCTAAAGGATATGTGCTCTTTTTAAAGGTCACGTGCTCTGCCTTTTCCTCAGCAATTTATTTTTTTGATTGGACTTGCTTTACTAATGTGAAAATTTCTGTGTGTTTTTAGTAGAATTTGGCTAGTACACTATTCACAGAAGTATTTAATACTAAAATAATTTTCTGACACAAGTTAAATTTGGCATGCTTCATTTTTTTGGATGTGCTTTATTGCATCAAAGCCATCAAGAATGGTAGAAATAAGGTACTTACCCTCTTTTTTTTGTTGTTTTGTTTTTTTAACTCAAGTTACATCATTAGCCTACCTGCATAGAGGTACAAGGAGAAAATTCCATAGTCCACAACTGAGTTCTCTGCTACTGACAATCAACACTGCAAAGGGAACATGCAAGGAGAGGAATAGCTGAACTGGGTCTGGCCTTTTGAGATTAGTGATAGTCTAAAAGAGTTTTATCATTATGAAGACACCATTGCATTTCCTTTTTTTTGCTTGCTGGAAAAAGAGTTGTAAATACAGGGGTTTCTGCTATTTCAGTGGTGGGTAAAGTTATTTAAAAGGGAAAGAACATGCTTCAGTTCATGCTGACAGTGATTTTCTCCTGTGCTGTCCTCATAGCAGCAATACATTCTTATGTAATGCAGTTTAGGGTTTTCTTCTTTAATTTTACTGTTGCTAAGAAAGAATGTTTTTATTAATTTAGGACTAATTTATCTCCTGACTAGCTCTTTGATACCATAAAGGGAGTAACAATTGAAATTTTTATTTTAAAAAGAAACCATGTTTAGTTCAGTGGTTTTGTTCTTTGCTTCTGTCTTCAAAGGGTTCTCATTTTTTCTAGCTGGTAAGATATACACATGCACAAAATTACCTCCAGGAGTTTAGACCATGATGTGTCTGAGGAAATAAAAAATTGCTGTATTGGCATTTGCTTAGCCTATTTCAGATATGCACCACTCACGACAAAACACCTTTTTCCTAAAAAGATAAGATATTCCTTTGCTGGTTTAGTGTGGCTGTACATCTTTTTCCACTTCAGACTGGCTTAGTTATTTCTCCTTCCTTCTTACAAATGGAGACCATGTATTTTTTGTGCAGCAGAACAAAGCATCGCAGTTAGTACGTACCATTGCCTTGGACCTACTCAGAGGAAAGCAATGCAGGCATTGGGAAAGGAGGAAAAAGGAAGGAAGCAAGGGACAGAAACTAGACTTACTTTAAGCAGAACTAACACAATTGCAACAAATTTAGATTTACAGAACATTTTTTTAATTGACAAAAAAAATCGTTTATGAATTAAGAGCAACATGCTTTTGGGGGCAGCAGGAGCCTCCTGTGCAAGGACACTGAACTAGGAATGTGCAGTTTTACTTATCTGCCACAGGATGGTATTATCTGCATGGGCTGGGTGACAGTGTTGAAATGGGGTGATGCTAAAGGGGGCTCCACTGAAAGTGCAGGTGGACTGAGAGCAATGCACTGCAATACACGAGAGTTACAAAGTGTACTTGTCTGAAGCTGGATGTTGGTAAGCAATGAGTGCTGGAGCGAGTGAAGAACTTCCGAACACAAAGGTAACTAAATTTCAATGCTCAAGATAAACCAGGGCAAGAATAACAAATTTGGGGCTTAACCCTCATTAAATCACAGTGTTTTACTTTTCCTTTCACCATTAATTGGGAGCTGCATCAGCAATAAATAATTATTCATTTACATCCTTCCATACCTGTTAGAAGGAAATAAAGCAGGAAAAGGTAAAATGAGGTGAACTTTCCTGGCTGAAGGAGTGTCAGTAGCTAACAGAAAAAACCCACAACAATAAGAAGCCAGAAGCTATGCTGTGTCAGAGATCTGAGACAGGCTTAAGTGGCATGCAAGTTGGAGAGGGGCTGAGAGTTAGAATTAAAATTGCTCTTATTACATATAGTGCATTTTATACCAGTTTTCAGCTTCAGGCTTATCCATAGTCTCAACAGTATAAAGAATGAAGCTCTGAAGTCCCTCTCAAACTGTCAAGTCAAACTGTCAAATGAAATGTAGACAAGAGCATGAACCTGAAATCCATCTTCTGACTTATTTTTATGTTATCGCTTTTCCTACATTTAAATTGTTTGCCCATTTAACTCACTTAAATGTATTTGCAAAGACATAGGCAGAAACATTTTATTTGAATTTACTGGCCCTCAGATGATTAAAACAAGTCTTTGTTAACATAAGTGGGCTGGCCTTTGAGAGTGATTAATACTAATGGGAGGGTGAGGGTGGAAGTCCCTGTTGTGTTACCATGGCTGATTTTATTTTCTTTAAGTTACTGATGATACTCTTGGTGTGCAGTGTCCAGCCTTGCATCAGACAAGGATGGGCCACAGTAAGATCAGAAAGAAAGAAGTTTCTGGAAGGGAGCCTGGTTTCCTGGCACAGGTAGTGTTGAACAACAGTGTGCTCAAGATGAAGCAATACTTGGTCAGACAGAGAGGAGGACCCCACTAACAAGGTGGGCAGTATGATTAAAAAAAAAAAAAATCACATTTTTATAAAGAAAGATTTCAAATTGTTAATAAACTTCATTTTATCATACACCTACTTAGTGTTCACAGGTTTCTGTTTGAAAGATGGTTTTTATCTCTTAGGTAGCACACTGTGATAGATTTGGTTGCTCTCAAACAATAATGAGACAATTCACATTATCCATCGATAAAGACTAGGATTAGAGACTATTCTAGTTTTAGGTTTGCTATTCTTGCACCACACATGCTCATAGAGCACTGTTAGGAAAATATGCCAAGTCTACTATCAATGTATAAAAATGTTCATTTCTCTTACCATGATGACAGAAACCCCAGCAGATGTGTTATTTTGCTTGGGTAGGGTGTTATTAAAGTGCTGCTTCAGTTTACCTGTTACTTCAGCTTGCATATTATTCTCCTGGGAAGCATCATCCTATATAAGAAGGTGCACAATATTCAAGTTAGGAAAAAAAACAGAAGTTTTTTTATCATCATCAGGTCCTTTCTGCTTTTTAATCCATAGTAAATATTCAGACAGGCACTCCAATAATCTGCTACATGAGATATAATTCCAGAGGAAGGGAACAGAGCAATCACTCACTGTTTTATGAATGAACTTCTATTTCTTAAAATGATATGTGGCACTTCCAAAGCATTGATTTGTCCCACAATTATAAGCTGCAGGTTTGATTCAAGCAAGTTAAAAATAACATGCTTGAAATAATCTTAAAAATAAAAAGCACACTTGTCATTTGTATTACTTTCAAATCACTGCTTTAAATGGCCCATCATGTCCTAAGTCTGGAAGCTTTATAAAGTACCATAAATATGTTTGAGAGGAGCTGTTATCCAGAGATACTTTTGTTAATAGCTGTCTTCTCTTGTGTCAGGGAACTCCACAGATCATACTCAGTCCCCTCTTTTAGAACATGTCTGAAAATAAGCATTGACTGTGTCCGTGTAAACCTAGTACTTATTAATAATTAATTGATTTTAAATCAATAAGCAATGCACTTTGGTGTTCCCCTTTGTTGCTGTCTGAAAAGATGAAGTACTTGGCAGGCAATCAGCTTAGTGTCTATGGTAAATTAGGTGTTATATTTACTAATCGTACTGCTGCTTCTGAACACCACAGCTAATGGTTAGATTTACAAGTTTAATGTCAAATTAGAGACAAGTGAAGTGTGATTTACTCACTGACACCCAGGGATGGCTTAGGATTTGTGCTGCTGTGTACCGAGCTTCAGCATTCACATGTAGCATCAGGCTAATTAACTCCTGCATTGAAAAAGAAAAAGAAGAGTTTGAAGAGAGTGGGAAAGGATATTAAAACCATACATACTATTGCACCAAGTTCTTCTCAGTGCAATCTTCTTGATACCTGGGTAGAAAAACACCAGAACCAGTGCTACCAGTGTGACTTAAGTGGAAGGAAAAATTTGCTCTTTAGGATTAAGAGTCTGCCAGCCAGCATCTTTCAGATGAACTTCTTCATTGTACTCATGTTTCACTGAGTCTTTTGGAACCAAATTAAAAAGAAATGTTAAAGAAATCACCTTTATTGTTCCACTATGTTCTCTATATATTCATTCTGATGACCAGAACAAACACAGACCTGGGACAGATGAGATGCTCTCTGGGCAGTGTGCATGCACACAGTTACATTACATAAAAACTACAAATCAGAGACAAGAATCTGCATCTGAAAGGCAAGAAACTGATGAAATTATTTGAAAACTCTTCTCTTCTGTGTTGCTCCAGAAGAATAAGACCTTGAGCCAAGCCTCCCCCCCCCCAAAAAAATCTTTTATAGCCTCCAAATGATCAGTCTTCATACTCTCATCAAGATTGTTTCAAGGGGACTGACCATTGCTTCAGTTTTGGGAAATGGTTTCTTCAGGTAGATGATAGCAACACACCTAACTGAGAGGTTTTCTAACCAGCCAAGTTATTTATTCTGTGGAAGTCTGAAGTGAGAGATGACCTTGAATACTAAGACCAAGGACCTTGTTTGTTCAGAATGCATGTCTGGAGCTGTGTGAGGTGACTGGGGCTTGGGAAATACTGGTAAATGGATAAACAATCATTGGGAAATGCAGAAAAAAGCAGAAAAAAATCAACTTCTCACTGGCTGCATAAAAAACCATCTCCATTTGCTTGTGAGTCCTCAGATATTATTGAGAGCACTTTAGTGAATTAATCTGAAAAGTGGGGCTTACAACTTGGAATCTTTGTCCTACAGACACAATAATTTTAAACAAAATTGCAATGACCACTGGCATTGCTGGCAATGGCAATTAGCAATGGCTTCACCTCTTGGAAAGCTCTCATAAATGCCTCAAATGAAATAGGAAGAAATGCCAACTGCATTCAGTTCACAGAGCAATATTTTTCCTTTTTTAAAGAGTGATAGGAGGGAAAAACTGAGAGACACATTTATTTTGCAGCTGAAGCACTGAACCTGCTGTAAAGTGCATCACAAAATGAACTGGGTATCATGTGGTGTTCCCTGAATGCAGTTGGCACTTTACTGCCCTTGCTCAGACAGAACATGACAGCCTGAAACACCTGAGCTTTCCTCAAGCAGTGTTCAGCTAAACCAACTCAAAAGGCACAGCAGCTGGGGCACTGGGGAAGAGGCTGCTCTGCATCTTCCAGGCTGCCTTCCCAATGGGGGCTTGTCAGAAATACTGTTTCATGTTGGAAAAAACATCAGTACCTTTGCTGAATCAGTGATGTTATCCCAGTAGGGAGAGGGAAATTCCAGCTTCCCAACAAGTATCTGATCAAAGAGGTCTTCCTGAAGGTTGTTTTCACTGTAAAAGAGCAGTAACAAAAAACATTATGAGAGGGAAGCCAATTTGCCAAGAGAATTTTGACTTGATTTGGTGATGGAACAGAAATTGTGTCAATAACTACTAGAAATACATCATTTGCAAGTTTACACAGTGTCAGCTCTTCTCAGCTGTTTGTCAGTTACTCAGTCAGAAGTGATGACAACAGAAAAGCCAATACATGAGGTAACTCTTCAATGGAATAGGGACTGCACAGTTAACACACAGGAAACAGGAACAGGAAAAGGGGTTGAAAAGTCAGTCACTTGCCAGTCCAGTTCTAAAGGACCTGCTACAGAAAACATGTGGTAGAGGGAAGAAGTGTTGTGAAATGAGCCTCATCTTTAAGTCTATCAAAACAGAAGAATTTTCAAAATCCAAGGAGGACATATGGAAAACACATGATACATTTAATTCAGTGAGTAATGGCAGGCTGCTGATAATGAAAGGATAAGCACTTCTGTATCCAAAACTGGGTATCATGAATATTCAGAGATTAATGGGAATGGGATTCTCGTTTTTCAGCTTTTTTCAACTGGCCTTAGTCAGAGTGAACATCTACTCAACCTGTTTCTGTAAAGAACATTTTAGCTCGAGGTGGGTTGGCAATAAATGTTTATTAACCTCAGTTATGACTTGGTTCTAGTAGTGTGATATGGACATTCTCTGTTCTCTACCCCCAAACTCTAATTAAAGACTACATTTGCTTGTCTAATGTATTTTTCAAAACACTATTCCAGCTTTAAACATGAACTAACAACATGAAGAACCCAAATACCTGAACTAATATTTTCCCATCAACAGTAATTGTTTATATTGTGTTCTTTGCAAAATATTTTCCTTCAGTCTGGTGATTCAGTTAAAACCTAAGTATTTTGTTAAGTATTTTGCTGTAAAAATGAACAGACAGGCACTACATTAGTAATTGATATGTTAAGAGGAGCATTCCCTATTAAAATGTGCCAAATCCTTCTCATTCTCTGGCAAAAAAAAAAAAAAATGATTTTCAGTAGAACTCATACATAGTGTGACACTGAGTACCAAAAATGATGTTTGTGGGGTTTGCAAAGTGTCGTTTGACACTTCCCAAAAGAACAAACAAGGTTAAAAAAGGTAGGATAAGCACATTTTGCCCCCTCTTGGTTTACCACCGCCGCTGCCGCGTCCCAAGGCCAACGGCAGAGGGCAGCGCGAGCCCATGGATCGCGGAGCTGGGATGCTCTCGGAGACAAAAGGAAAAGTGACTCTGCCCTCACACCCCCCACACAGCCCTAAAAGCAGCTGCCCCCGTAGGAAAAAAAAATGAATAAAATTGATCCCAAAACCTAAAATGAGGGACGGGTGAAAACCACTTAAAGAAATGAACAAAACTGTGAGGAAAACGCATCAATCCAATCCATCTTTTTTCCTCCTCCAAGGATGACTTCTGCAGGGGGAAAAGGTCAGACTTGATCTGAAAGAACTTGATTGATTTTGCTGGTTTTTGCTTTGACACTCACCTGCGAAAAGGTGGGAATCCACATAACAGGATGTAAGTGATCACACCTGCAGCCCAAATATCCACCTTTAAGCCATATCTGAGGAAACAAGGTTGTGTCACTTGTGCTGAATTTAGAAAAAAAAAGTCATTCCAATCAAAATTAAATGACGCTGACAGGATTACATGATAATCTGTGCTGAATTACTTGCTGCTGATGTGGTAATGTATTTTGTACCTGAGCATCTTTTTATTCACACCTTTACAGTCTTTAGGAAACCATGATTCTATGATTTTTCTTTATTTTTTTTTCCCTCTACCATAAGCCTTGAGGCTCTCCAGGGTCTTCTGAATATACCCAAATCCAAGTCAGTATCCAGGCTTCCCAATCCAGAATCACTAATGATAAAAGACAAGGATGTGCCTTCTCAGTCCCTACAGTGAAGTAACTATCTCTAAGGTTATCATGTGTTGCTAAGCAACAAGACACACCAATTCTCCAGCCTCTCCAGTAACACAGGAAAAAAGAACTGCACTTTTCTTTTAAAACACAGAAATTAAAACACTGGAGGTCAAAAAGAGGTCTTTTCCCCTATTCAATGGATTCAGTTTGTCAAAATCTCAAACATGCAGACAAGGTGCCTTTTAACACCAGAGCTCCCTGCAGCTGTGAAATGTTTCTCAATGCGACAAATGCACTGAACAAGGAGTAAAACAACACAACAAAACCTCCCTCCATCAGGAAATTCAGTCATGGTCACAGCTATGGCAAGAGTCAGCTAATAGGTCTAAAAGGAGAAAGAACTTGTGAAAATCTACCATTTGTGAAAAGCTACCATTTTACAATTTTTTTTTTTTTGTATTTGTGCAATGACCTGTTAAATACAGAGTAATGGGCTTGTTCAATTATTATCAAAGAGGATGTGTCCCCCAAACAGGGTCACTTGAATCAACGTGATCGAATTAGAGCTGCTCAGAGAACAGGTGACCTCTGGAGCCTCTTCCAATATAAATTATTCCATTTCTAAAGCAAACAATGTGTTTTGTCTGTCTGTTCTTCCCCAAGCAGCTGCCACAGGTGGTACAATGGGCTCTGGATGCTGAGGCAGGGAACACAAACAAATGGACCAGAGCTGCACCAGAGCTCATCCTGGGGAGGTGGGAGAGGAGGCAAAGGTGAATCCTGGGAGCAGAGAGAGCAAGGATACTGCCTCTTGGAGGAACCAGGAGTGGTGCTTTGGTTACAGAACAATGGAGGGCCAGCCTATTGGAGCATTTAGGTCTTTCAACAGTCAGGAGCTGCCTGAGTGGTCACAAGGCCTGCGCTGTAGGCAGTCATGCTCACCCTGTCTCTGCAATGATTTCTGGAGCCACGTAGGTGGGTGTCCCACAGACAGTGTACAGAGGGCCTTCAACCACCGTTGCCAGTCCGAAGTCTCCAAGCTTCAAAGACTTGGTTCCATCTGAATATTCACATACCTAGAATCAGGGAAATCAACACAGAATGAGGACGAGAACATCTGCATTTTTATATCCTCTAATTTCTTTGGGAAATCATCATCACCACACCAATAAGATGGGGAAAAGAGGTAATTTCCAGAGCCCTGTAGGGAAAGAAGAGAAAAATTATATTCCCATTGATTGCAGATGGAGCAAGCGTTCAGTGGAGCTGTCTGCCAGCTATGTAGGTCAGACCATGACACAGCCTCAAGCAACTAGAGGGGGAAAAGAAAAGCCAATCCTTGAAATGTTGAGAAGTTTTAAATACATTCAGTAAAATATAATACTCCACTTTCATTTGACTGGGACCTACAGTTTAAAATAGGACTGGCAGCTACAATCAGATTTGTTCAACATCTTGTTAACTTGACATAAATCTAGTCAACATAGTGAGAATTTCATCAGCAAATGTCTTCCCTGTGCTTGGTTTGGGCAAGTTCAGCTTAGGTTTCTGTGCAGACCCAAATGCACCTTACCAAAAGGCCCATAAATAATCTAGCACTGAGTCTACCACTGAGTCATTTTGTTGATGAAAGAAGCTGAATTTCAATAGAAAGAAAATGGCAGAGTAAATCACACCAGACCAACACAAAGGAAACATCCTCATAATAAATTCATCTCTGTTTCACTCTTAAATTAAAATGTTCATATTAACATGATTTCAAAGGCATCTAGTTACTAGAATGGAGGACTCCATAATCTCCAGAATGACTGAATTTATTTGCCTTCCTCAAACAATACTATTGAGCACTGCAATACCTTTCTTAATTCCCTTGTGTAATTCATATCAGTAATGGAAATACTTGTTCTCCTTTTTAAACACCTTCATATCAGCTATTACTCTTTGGGTTTGCATGTTTTAAATGCATGACTAGCAAAGGGAATGTAATTCCCATCCAGACAGGCTGGATGACCCTGTGCAAGAAAACCTGACTACTTGCAATTACAGGTAGCAATTGATGGGAATTATTTGCATTTGCATTCAATACCAGGATGTTAACTCAACATTCTGCTGCTGTCAATCACAGTGAGTAAGATTTGCATCTGTTGAGTAATCTCTTTAGCCTTTCTAGGCAGAAGGCACATTTGTGCCTATTTATAACTGATTCAATCTCTAATGAGAGCTTAAAATTTCTTTGGACTGTCTGTGTTTGGAGATGCACTAACAATATGTGAGAATTCCACCTTCATTTTCTCTCCCAAGTGCCATGTTGCTGTGACTACATTTTCCAGGAGAAGCCTCCCCCCCTTTCTTTTTGCTAAACAATCTAATTTATTTGAGGGTTTATTTAAATTGCTAAACACTGTCAGTGGAATTACTGGGGAGAGAATTGACTATTAATTAGGAAATATTTTCAGCTTGTGGCCCTGTCCTTGTAATAGTTCAAAATCCAGCCTGAGATAAGCCGTGACTCTTACTCTCGATGCAAACTCATTAAACAGGACTGACTAACACCACAAAAGACTTTAAGAAATTCCTCAAGCAGGGGAGATTAAGGCCCTGTTAGTGTAGTGCATGACACTCAATATCCAATAGGTAAGAACAAGTGTAACCTCTGCATATAAGCAGGACAGCACATGCTGATCCCATTCTGTGGACAGAATGAGACTGATGCCCTCTGTGGACGGACAGATGAGTAGTTCCCAAAGCAGACTTCCTGGGAATTCTTGTCAGCACAGTTATTTTATGTCTCTGCTGAAAGAAAAAGCCGTCAGTTGCCTAGGAAAAGAATAAACCTATGTACAAGTTTAATTCCCAGCCAGAATACTGGTAAATCATCAGAAAGATGATCCTACTATGACAGTGAAAGGAAAAAACCACTGGCTTCAGATGGTAACCGTAGGATTGTTCAAAGAAATGGAAGAAATGGCACTCAGCCCACCTTCCTCTCACTTGCAAACTGATAAATAATTCACTGACATAGCTTTAAAATTCGTTGTTTTGTGAGACAATACTCCTGCTTATCCAAAAGGCAGCCAATCAAAATGTAAATAAAGATAGGTCTAAGGACAGGCTTGAGCACAGCTCTCCTGCATTACAGTGATTGCTATCTCATGGCAAAAGACTTACTGCACACACACTTATTCTAAATTAATATGCCTGCTGTTCTCTGCTGTGCTCCTTGACATTTATACACAGGCATTTGCATTAATGAGAACAAAGTAAGGGAAAATACTGGAAAATAAAAGGAACATACCAGAAGATTTTCTGGCTTGATGTCTCTGTGCACAATGTTGAGACCATGAAGGTATTTGAGAGCGCTGGCCAAATTGTAGACCATGGCACTCCCATCTCTCTCTGTGTATTTTGTAGATGAAGTGATGGCATCAAATAGGTCTCCTCCCTACGTAATGGAAAGGGGAAAGATCACTGTGTGAAAAACCAATTAAGACGGTTTTTCATTAAAAAAAAAACCAAATCCTAAACAAATATGTAAAATTTTGCTTCACAAAAGACATGCTCTAATTCCTGTTAAATAGCGAAAATAAATATTATTCTGCAGAAAGATGATCTTGTCATCTTGTCAAGATGCTAGACTGGGACCTGGGTCATCTACATTAAATTCTTAACTGTACTTCAGGCTTCTGGTGTCTGAGCTTGGGCAAATCCCAGATTCTTTTTCTATTGATTTTCCTACCTTTGATCAGTCATTTATATTGCCTACAGGTACAGGCATACAGCTTCCCTTTTCTTCATCTTTATAACACCTTTAACATAGTGAAAAACAGCCCTGATTTTGAGTAAAGTGTAAAATAAATTAGCCCTATAATAAAAAAAAAACAACCCTAGCTAACAAATATTCAGCAAATTCAAATTTCTGCAGTTATTGCAAGAAATACCAAATAAATATAGCTGAAGAGGACAAAAAAGATAAGCCCATTCCAAGACAAATGAATCCACTGATTGAGATACATCAAAGTGCAGAACCTCCAGGTGATTTCTGAATGTGTCAGGCTCTGTTTACAGATGCCCTGTTCCTCTGGGAATTCACAACAACGTGTGAGTGAGTTACTGATGCGGCATTTTCAGTCATTGCAACAAATTTCATGTGGGTGTCTCCATGATGGTTTCCCTGGATACATCTGTAGGAGTGATCTGTCTGAGCTGTGGGTGGCATTCCAAGCATTTCAATGCACACCAAAGAGAAGCAGCAATTCAGGAAATACAGGCTAAGATGGTGGTGAATTAAAACATTTAAAAAAATACTGTCTTGAAACCCCAAAAAGCCTATAGGATATAAAAATAACTTCTAGAAAGTAGGAAAGATGAGTAGGATACAGAAATTATGAATTCAACAACTACACACTGTCTTTAGAGGTTTCCCAGTCTGGCAGCCATTCTAGAGGGGACTCCTGAATCTGTAACAGTTCTTCAGTCAGAAATAAAAAGTGCTGCTCAAAAATGAGCAGTGCTGCTTCTGCTGTATGTTACTTGTATCTGACATGCCAATCCAGCTGATGTGCAGTGTTGCTGTGCATGTTCAGAACTCAGACAAGAGAATGCATGACTAGAACTTGATGCTACTCATATATTTGGCTCACAAGGTGACAGCAAAATGCATATTTGTGTTTTCTCTGTACATGTACAAAAGCAGCATCTGTTCTCTGGCGAACTGTTTGATATAAGCAAAACAGGTGAGATCTTTTGAGTTTTGGTTTTCCAGGATGAGAATCCCTTGACTTTAAACTATTTGTCTTATATATTAAATAAACTCACAGAGAGCTTATTTCTTTAAATCAAATTATTAAATAATGAGACTAGTGAAATAAATGCAGGTGTTCTGTTAGTAAATGCATATCACTGTCACCCCTGCATATTGTAGGCATGATAAAAACCCCACTATTCCCTTCTGTCTAGACTGTGCACATCGTCAAATTAGTTCAAATCTATGTTAATAGTCAAATTCCAACTGAAGAGAGAGAAATCCCATTAATGTAATTGCTTGACAGGTGTATTTTTATGATTTAAAAATGCAGGTTGCATTTTTAAATCATAAACCTTGTAAGATTATGTCTCCCAAGATCTTAGCGTTCCTAGATACTGCTCAGACTTCACACCAACACAGAGAATCCAAGAAAGACAAATAAATCCCCCTGAGCCTCACCTTGACCAGCTCCATCACCAGGTAGAGCTCTGTGGGGGTGTCCATCTCCTCTATGAGCATGATGATGTTTGGATGCTTCACTCGGCGCAGAATAGACACTTCATTTTCAATCAGGTGTTCCTGTTCAGAAGAGGATGGACATTTATCTGAAACAGGAACTTGCCAATTCAATTCAAACTTGCCAATTTTCCTTTTATCAGCCTTTCATTTATTCAGTGAGCACCTTTTTTGCTGATTAAATTATATAGCAGAAGGTTATTTTCAGTTGCTAGGTCTTTACTTGTATTTCATCACTGACCACATTTAATTTAAAATACATTTCACACACATAATGAATGGGGCATCTCCGAAAAAGACCTCAGAACATGACAGCAATTCAGAAAGTGCAGGTTATATTCTTACGTGGGTATTATGAGGTGAAATTAAGTTCAGAACCTTTCTGCCCTCAAGCTGGATCATTGGAACCTGTCACCCCTCATCAATAGTTAACATGTTCTTGATCCTCTCCAGCCTTCACCTCTCATTTAGTGTAGGTTACCCAAGGACAGATTACCCAGGATTTATATCCAAGGATTTCATTTTTTTAAAAAGTTGTGGAACATATTCAAGAAAAAAAATATTCTGAGTGCTTTGGTTATGGATTTTGGTTCATTTTATATGTCGGTTCAAGATTTACAATCTGCAAAATGTGTAATAGCTCAGCTAAATTGTTGTGACTCCAACAGTTTAACAGCACACAGACTGAGTTTAATTTCCCCTTCCCTGTGTTTCTGAGGAAGTTATGACTTTTGAGAACAAATAGTTTAAAATGTCTTGTTTTCTAGAACATTTTAACACTGGAGAGCAAAAAAAATTATGTGTCCCTTCCATGTGAAGAATGATTTTAGTTTTCCTTTATACATATTGGAATACAGATATTGTATTTAGGTTCTCTGCAAAATAAGCAACAGGGCTTGCATCAAACATGAGTATCCTTCCACCCTGGCAGGTAACAAATCGTGTCACTGGACTGGGAACTTATCCATGTTGAATGCACTGATAAGGAGCATGCACTTCATGCATTTGTGAGCAGAGCACTGGGAGGAGATGTGATCCACTGTGCGTAGGCAGTGACTGGAGATCTTACACCACTTCACCTTCTTTTTGCAGGCTTATTTACGGATGCATTGTGCTTTTGCCAAAGCTTTCTGTGACTACACAGCTCAGAACCCACATGCCACGCGTGCATCTCAGCTGGTGAGAGAACAGTGCGGCACACGCGGGTTAAACATCACACCTTTGAAATTCACTTTGAAAGAGCAGCAATTGTCACTCTGAACAAACATATGCCTGCTCCAAGCAAAGTGCTCTGGAGAGAAAACAAAACAGACAAACAGGAAGCAATTCTGTTAAACACAATGCTGAATCTCATCACCAGACAGATGTGAACAGCCACAGCATACTAAGCCTTAGGATGGAAGCCTGGAAATTCAAAACTAACATTGAGAGTCCAAGTAAAAACTTGAATATTCAGTTTTTTTCAACCTAAAGAACAGCTAACATATTTAAATTTATTACACCCATTAATTACAACTAAGGCGCAATGGCTTCATCTGTGCTTTCTTTGTTTCGCTTGACTAAATTGTTAAGTGCTTTAAATAAGACTCAGGCATAAGTAGTACTTAAAATAAACAATATTTTTTTAAAAGGCTCCAAAATACTGTTCAGCTACTGTTTAAAAATCTGTTCTCAAAAAATGCTGACTAATATGTAGTTACTTATTTCCAACCAACACACTGTCTTGCTATGTTTTGCCACGTAAAAAAATAACAATTCCGAAACTCGTTATGGTGTTCTCCTGGACAGTGCAATATATGTTTCAGTCTACATTCATGTGATTTATTTACAGAGACATTATTGTGTAAGTAGCATTTAAGCCACTTGTGGAAAACTGTCAACTGGGTTCAAATTTTCGAACATCCAAGATCAAAGAGCAATGAGCAACACTTAAATCATCCAAATTTGGGCTGGATGGGTGTTCTTATAGAAGGGCTGTGGAACTGAGTAAGTGAGGAAAGAATAAGCTGTAGCAAAATTTAATAATTTCCTTTGCTGGAATTCTTCCAGAATGGTTCTGCCACTGCCCTAAGAAGTATAAACATCTTCCCAACAGTCTGTAGCTATGCAGATACAGGTCCTTTTAAAACATGCAACTGTGCATCCATGGGGTTGATATTTTTTTAATATATGTTTTAAAGCAAGGAGAATGATAAATAGAAAATTCCTCTAAACTTTACTGTGTAAAATAAATTATCTCTAGACCATTCCAGTTTATGATGTCTAAGCAGCTGACTCAGACGAGTAATGAAAACCATCAAAAGTTGCAAGCTGTACACATCATCCAAACATTTTGTTTGCAGTGGAACACACTGGGTCACCCTTTCCACAGCTGAAGAAATTGCAGCATTTTAATCTCAGAAAGGCAATCCTAGCACTTTTTCTTGTGGCTGCACATTTTTATGATTCCTTTCCAAATTTTCTAAATAAACCTGGAGAATATGAGGTAAAATGAAACCCTCATCTCCTAGCACCTAATACATGGTTTAAAATCTGCACTAATAAAATGATTCTGTCTGAAGACCTCTACTGAAAGGAAGTCATCACAGCATCACACAGCTCCTCTCTACACAAAGAGGGTAGGCAGTTTTTCTCTCTTTTTAAAAATATCTATACTCGGCAAGCACGAAGGGAAAGAAGAGGTCTGACACTCTCGGATATTTGCTTTCATTATGAGACACTGTTCTGCTGAAGAGACAATTTTTGGACTTTTTTGTTTAAAGTCTGAGTTAAAAAGAAAGCTTTTGGAACACAAGAGATCTTTGTTAATACAGGAAGGTGATACTACATAAACAGAAAGAAATGGTTGTGAAAATTTATTTTCAAATCCATGTTTGGCTTATAAAAGGAGCATGTTCAGTCATAAAAAGAGAAAAATAAGAGGAAGAGTGGGATGGGAATTACATAATAAACATATAGCTGCAAATTTCCTCTTTCACATTTTACACACCAAAATTGTCCAATATATTTGGAATGCATATTAGCATTTTTTTTGTCAGTCCAATAAAATAGAAAACAATTAGTTTGGTTTTTCTCTATTATTTAGTAGACCAACACTCACTGCTTTTATTATTTGCTTCTTGGATACATTATCATCTTGTTAAAGAGATACTCTGAAAATAGTCAGAAAACCCAAACACACCCACCATTTATGACTAATGAGCAGCTGCTAGTGCTGCTTCTGTACACATGCAAATTGTTGTACACTACCTTCCCACAGCACTTGGCCTTGTCTATGATCTTCAGGGCAAACTCCTTTCCTGTGGATCTAAGCAAGAAAAACATGAGAGCCATTAATTAGAAAAATAGGGGCATTTTCTGTGAATACACCATCATAACACCATGCTGTGGCCCGTGGAAGTTGCTGACAGAAAATTCACAGAGCAGACCTGGGTTTGGTTTTTGTTTCCTCAGCAGCATTTGTGCCTGCTGTTTCCCTGACTACCACAGCCCAGCTCCCTTGGTGTATTAATCCCAGGATCCAGCTGCAATTTCTTCTTTGTGACCTGGCACAACTCTGTCATTTCTTTAAGGCAACATGCAAAATTTGCCTCCAGCCTTCCACTTAGCTTTGTTCACCTGGTAGGCTTGGAAGACAAAATCACACACAAATATGTGTGAAGATTGATACCCTAGTAGAGAAATTCAATAAGAGTCAACAAAGCTATCCTGTAGGATTTATTAGGCACTAATTTTGAGCTTTTGTATTACATCCTTCCCTTATTTTTTCTAACTGTTTTGTGGAATTCTACAGCAGTCATCTAAAGTCCCATGACATTTAACAGGGTGGGTCATATACAAAGTAAAGAAGGATTACTGTTTTCAGCAAATACTCTCACAGAAAGGAGCTCTTGTTTGTCTGTCATCCCTTTAAGCTATAAAAATCTCAATTTCTCCAGAAGGGGGGAAAATGAGAGGAAAAAAAAGAAACACAATGTAATTTTTTTTTAAACAAAGAAGACATTACAACTCATATTAGTGATGAATTAAAACTCACATGAAAATGCCATAAGACCAAGTTGCTGATATTTTTTTCTGTGTCAGTGCCTACAGACTCCAGTGTGCATCAGAACACCACTGGAAAACAGGAGGTAGATACAAAAGCAAAAGTCAGGCCTGTTTTTAAAACTTCCAGGGTGATTTTCACTGTGTTTTTGGTGTTAGATACCACTGGTCAAAATCAGCACCTTACAGGAAAAAGAACTGAATTAACAACTAACATTCAATTTATGCATTATTGAAAAAATGCAGGCGAGAATCTCTGCCCTGGAAGTGCAGCTGTATCTGCGAGGTTGTCATAGTTACAACCTGATCTGGTCCTTAGATAGAAGCCCTTATCTAAATGGTATCTGTGAAGTGCCACCCTCTCATGTTACAGACCTGATGTAAGATCTGCTACGAACACAGCGTGGAAATCAAAAATGCCAATTTGTAGCTTACACCACAAATTGTATCAGAAAGGCTGCAAACAACTGCTCAGCAACAGCCCCTTAGCAAACCTTCAGCACCCGCGCTGGGAGCAAGAGGAGTTAACACTCACAAAGCCAATTCATCCAACAACTTCAAATCCCTCTTGGAAATGACCTCTACCACAGCACCCAAGAAAAAAAGGTGGATGCAATCCACACAATTTGTGTGCTAATATCACTGCACATTGTACACCAGCACTGCCTGACAGGTTTCTGGGATTCTTCTCTCGAGCTGTCAGTGTCCATCTGTTGACTCGTGTCTTTATATAAAGACACACAGGCACAAAAGAGACCACCTTATTCTTACTGTGGAACATCACAGCTGGTAGCTGTGTAATAGGATCCTGGCTCCACAGCTAAGGCTTCTTACCACAACACTGTTAGAAATTAAGTATAATTAATAGGAATTAAAAGAGAAGCATTTAAGGTTGGCATTTCCTCTTTCATCATTATTATTAGCAACTGTTGTTGTATACTTATTTTACATAAAATCAATTTAATAATGTTCCACTAAAGGCTTGATCCCATACAAAAACTGGATGTTGATGATTAATGGTCCTTTTTAAAAATTTTTCTAATTGGAGGGTTGTTTTTCTGGTCTAGTTTTCCTCATTCCAAAAAGCACAGATGACATTCAGTGACTTAGCAGCCCTTGTCCCATTTCCACTGGTATTTAAGTGATTTCCAAAATGCACAGCTGATATTTCCAAAAATAAATATGTTATCTTGTGCTTCTAATCTGCTATCATTCAGGAAAACCTCTGTGTGAGGATAAGGGCAGTGGAAAACACAGGAGACGATGTAGAGGATGTCTACTGCTGCATCACCTGGTTGGGATGTAAGCACTGATGAGTTCTCTGTGGGTAATGATGAGAGATTACTAGATCAGTAGCCCTTGTTCTTGTGGGAGATTTCAATTTTTCCAAACATTAAGCAGCAGAAAACCAGCTTGGTGGAGCAGGGAACTCCTTGTGGTGCTCCAGAGGATCTTTGGAAGCAAGGTGGGGCTTTTGCAGCAAGACTACAGAGCTGTTGTTTGTGCATGTGGGGAGAAGACTGGAAAGGCCAAAGCCCCACTAGAGCTGAAACTGGCCAGTGTTGAGTGACCCAACAAGGCTTTTTCAGGTGTGTCAACAGCAAGGGGAGCTCTAAAGGAAACATTGGAACTTGCTGGAGACTTGTCACCTGACTAATGGAGATTAAGATAAAGCGAAGGCATGGAATGCTGTTTTTGTGTGCCTCAGTCTTTAGTGCTGCTGATAGATGTTGGGCTGCCCAGTCTCCCGAGTCCCACAAGGGTGGGAGCAGCAGCCTTCCATTTGCTGACACCACATTTCCAGGGGCATGAGGGAAGCCCCAGGGAACTACAGACCTGATAGTCTAACCTCAGTTCCATTCAGAATGATCTTTCTTTCGATTTAGCTAAAACCTGCAGATGAGGATCAAATAATAGAATTCTGTTTCTCTAACATTTATGTTTTTCACAGTCACTTGCTGAGTTTTCCCAGTATTTGCGTACAAGTTGGAGATTCCCCATAATATTTAAGAAACTGACATAACTCTCAGGTTGACAAAGATAGCAGAAGGTGGTTCTAAAAAAATACACTGAGAAAGTGGCAGTCAAATCATCTGTTATGTTTGCACTGGCAGCAAAGTGTGACACAAAGCTTGCAGAGGAAGAGCAGCAGCATTGCACAGGTCTGCAGAGGAATCCTGCCCACCCCATGGGGAGCCAGGCACAAGGGTGTTTCAGCCTCTGGCATGTTGAACAGTTCATTTGAAAAGTGTCTGGCTGCTCACCACACTATAAAAACACAAACAGCAAGTCCAAGGGAGCCAGCAGCACAGGCTGATAGCCAACAACTGCATGTCTTTAGGACTACCCACAGAATGCTGAAAGCTGTGAAAAATCATGTCAGCAGCAGGCAGTGGGGACACCACAGCAGCAGAATTGTTGAGGCAGAAGGGGGGTCTCTCAAACTCTGTTTAGATGCCACATACAATTTCCTACCATCCACAACCATCTGCAGTGTGAGAGACTTCTTGAAGAGCTGTGGGGTTTCCTGAAGAGGCACCCTGAGAAGGTGATGCTTCCTTTATTTTGTGGGATAAAAAGCCATGGTTCTCTGCTGCTCTCATACCCCTTTGCTAGAAGAAAACAAAGGAAGCTCTCCACATTTTGCTATGCCTATTTCTCCTGAGGTGTGTGCATATTTTTGCAACTGCTCTTCACTTTCATCTCATTACATTTGTCTAGGAAATTATGTTAATGCACAGGGCTTTATCCAGTACAATAAACACCAGGGCTGACAACTTGCTCACCGTTCCACGCACTCCTTCACAACAGCAAAATTGCCATCACCAATCACCTTCCCCACTTTATACTTCTCAAGAATGGTAGATGACCCTGAGAACTTGTTTCCATTCAAGCCTGCCAAAAAAAAAAAAAAGTCCATAATGAGAGCTGAAGAGATGCATCAGCAGGATGCAATATATCCCCAATGGGCTCCACAGATACAAAACAGTCACAAATGCAAAACAAAACTTAAAAGTAAGCTGTTTTCTTCACTGCAATTCCCTTGGTTTTATCTCAAGTGTAAAGAAGAACAAGATGAACCCAAAGTCATTTGACCTTTGAACACACAAATAAATCTCTTGTAATGTTTTTGTATTGGCATATTCTAAAAGTAACGAATGCAGCTTTCATCTAAAATTTTCTGACCTCAAATTACTTTTTTGACTTTTTTTTTGAAAGTCAAAGCTAAAATGCAAACAAGATTCATCTACAATGCATATAAAAGACCCCAAAAGTTTTATGTGCTGAATTCCTTCAAGTTCTTATAGGAGCTGCTAAAACATCCAAAATGCATGTAATTTTGATAGATGCTTATTTCAGTATTTTTAAATATGGAACATTGCTCCAACATGAAATTTAAAAATATTTTAAAATGACTGCTTTAAAGAGATGAGGAATGAAAGGTTAAGTTTAGCTAAGACCAATGGTTCTTCCTGAAGCACAATGAGCTCTTTTGAGGAGGGTTCCTCTTTCAATCCAGCCACAAACACATTTCTGGTGATCATGCAGATCTTGTTCAAAATCAGTCGAATTCCTGACTCTGACTATTGAAGAGCAAGGTCCAGTAATAGGCTACCACTGGACAAAAAAAAAAAAAATTTAACAAAATTTATTTCTTAACTTTACTGCCTCGATGTATAAAATGCACTGATGATTTTTCCAATAAGGTAACAAAGGCTACAGAACAGAAAATGATTTGGAGTCATCAGAAACTATCTGAAAGCACTAAACCAAGGGTCACCTACAGCAAAATCTTTGCAAGGATTGTCAGCAATTATTGGTGTCCTACCTTCGGGACTCTGGCAACGGAGGGATTCAGGTACACCATTCACATTGGAAGAAGATCCACCATGTGGGGAGATCTGTGGAAGTACACAAGAACTTCTAATTTCTGATGGTAATCACAAGAAAGAGCCATACAAAAAAGTAGCAAAGTTAAAAAAAAACCCTCTAAAAATACCTATACAGAGTCAGTTTACTTTTCTACTCCTGTCTTATTTTCATTCTTGCTTTCTCACAGTTCATCATCATAATTCATCATTGTCACTTGCACCAATTTAAGATTCAGTCCCAATATTCCTGTTTAGAAAAGCAGTTCAACAGATTTCAGTGAACAGCAAAGAAAATTCCTTTCAGCTGCACCTACAATTTTGGCTTAGGTGACCAGGTACATCTATGATTTATTTAGCAATCTACCAGGCTCTATTTTAGGTTACTACAGATGTGAAGATTTATGATACCTACAAGCATTTCAGATTAGATGTCTGATATGTATCCAGACAGATGCAGTTTTAGTAACTGTGACACTGTAAAAAACCAAATATTTAAATTATTTTGAAGCATGACAGCTGAAGAAAACTGATTTTCCTGCGCTAACAACTTAATTGGTACTGGATCTGAATCTTCATAATTCTACTTAAAGTCATCCCGTTATACTACCCAGGGACATAAAGAACAGTAAGTTTTTATTTTGAACAGGGGTGGAGACATAGGAGTGCATGCCATAAACAGTAAAATATACTGGATGTGTTTTGTGCACCACTTTTATAAGCTCTCCTACTGCAGTCATGTATAGGGATGCTGCATGAAATTAAAATACATTTTAGAACATTCCCTCTCCTCTACGTAACATTTCTTGCTGTTCTGTGAAGTTCCAGATCTTGTTTTCTTCATGGGCTATTATGGTAGTTTTCAGCACTCACCACAGGAAGGATTAAAATGCTTCTCTGCCTTAAGCTCAGTGTCTGTTGAAATGGCTTTGCACGACACCGGGAATGCAAATGCAGCATTTTGTGTTTTAGCTGACATTGTCTGGTTACACTGCTGAATATTTTAAATCATTAACACTATTGTCAGGGAAAGAACTGAACTGACAGATAGGGATATTGTCTAAAGGCTCATGAAATGCTAATGAATGCTTAAGTTTCCAGTGGCAGCTGAGCTGCCAAATCAGCTAAAGGTACAGTAACCAGAAGCTGTACAATTTAATTTCGCAGAGCCCCTGAAACAATGAAGTTCACCCGTATTTGGCGCAGAAGTAACATCAAACAGCAAGCAGGCAGCTACCACTCTGCTCCTTGCTAGTAATTTAAACCCAGGCTATGTTAATACTGCTGTCTTTCTGAGTTATCTGTCTATTTAACAAGGATTAGGAACAAGGACATTTGGGTTAAATGACATTTGCACAAAATCATGAGTCAGTCTCTTAACCAGTCAGTCACATTTTCTTCAAGCATGAAGCAGAGATAACGGAAGAGACCATGGACAAGTATTAGTCATCAGCCTAAAATATTAGTAATCTATTTTAGGTTTTCAGTGAGCGACAATACATGGGAACATCTAGCCCACATTCCCAAATTCCTCCAATCTTGTAATCAGGGCAGAGCATGACTGGGCACATTCCTTCTTAACACATGAAGGAAGCAAACATTAACAGGAAAAAAAGCTAAAATATATACAAAAATAAAACAAAATTAATGCTGCCCTTGTAGCTGGGGTGTTAGATCAGAATCTGAAATGGCACAACTCCACAGCTGGTGGGATCCTATTTTTTCATGTCATTAGAGCATGAGGAAGGATCCATAGATAGAAACCCATATTCTTTTGCAGTGGAATGGTACCTTGGTTGGCAAACCTTTGGTCTCAGTATTAGATTGCCAATGACATGAATCTTGGTGGAACCATTTGGGGATTTTTTTCCACATTGAAGGAAATACCTAACTCCTTGGCAGCTACATGGGATGGTGATGAATCTAACTGTAGAGTATGAGTATTTTAGTGAAACTGTGAAGTAACTGTTTGCATAAGTATTCTCTGAAATCTGGGGACACTTTGGTTATGTCATTGTCATTCATCCTGAAAGGCTGGAGTGAGAAGGGGCTAAAAGACATTCTGAACATAAATGTTATTTATAGAATCAGTGTCTCATAGAGACGTTGTTAGTACTTATTATTATAATGTTTAATAGTAACATAATGTGTAAGACAGAAACTTATATTTTTTTAAGCGATCCTTAAACATGAATTGTAAATTCACCAAATGCATCAGTTAAAGAATCCCTCTATGAAATGCTATGGCCCCTGTGTCACATGTAAATAATCCTTACATAAAACTACACACAAAGCACATGTGTACAACACTGAAGAGATTAAAAACCTTGATGAAGATAGGCACTAATCCCTCAAATCACTTAAGCACATGTTTAAGTACATTAACATCCTCATTGAAGTAAAAGGGACCACTCAATAGCTGAAAGTTAAGCAAGTACTTAAGTTATTTGTTGGATCATGTTCTAATGCCCTTTCACTTTGGTCATTTGGTCCATCAATTGCAAAAGTAATACCCAGACAAGTTCAAACACAAAGCTATTTAGCAGAATTGTGAGTCTACAAAAGGCTTCAACTGTAAAGCCTCTTTATTTGTATGATTTTATTTGTTTAAAAAAAAGATTGCAAGACTTAATGGTCCTTAATTTTAGGAGGGGACAATAAAAGCAACCCAAGTAAGCATAAGGAAGTAATGACACCACTTTCCAAAGTTAAACCGATTTCCAAATTTGATTTAGTCTCTGGACGATTTTTATGGTACAGTGTGTGCAGAATACACACATTGTACACACATTTTTATGGTACAATATGTGCAGATGTACTGGAAGAGCTAAGAGTCAAATCACCCCTAGCAGCATTACATAGAAATGCACACTGAGAACCAAAGAAAAATCTTAAACATTTCCACTGCCTACAGAACAGCAAAAGGACTCCTCTTGCTCAGCTGTCTCATGCCACCAAATGCACCATTCCCATGCACCAGATTTTATCTCCATGGGAATTTAACAGGAAAGTAAGAAACTCAGCACATTTGATCGCAAGAGAACACTGTACAGAGTAGTCATTTACTTCATGCCCATGCTTGTTAACTTTTATATATAAATCTTCATCTTGAAACAAACCCTCTGCTAAGTGAAATGCTTACTTGCAGACTAATAATGGGACATTAAAAATAAACAGCCTGAATAAGAATATACAGTGTGTTGGGTGCATAGTACCCATATTTGTCATTTAGTGGAAAAAAGGATTTTATTTGGGTTTGTGGGGAAATTCTGTCATTTTTACTATTATTAAGACTTAGCATTAATTCCTTACTTCAATATAAACTTTAGTCCACTATTTAAAACACTTCTGCAAGCCTGGGATGCTGGACTTACTGTATGTACTGAACAATGACTAGCACAAGGGCACTCTGGTTGGAAGAGCTAAAAAGGACGGAAGGAAGGCCCTTTCCTCGACAGAAAAACTGTTCACAAGGAGTTTTTCCTGTGAGGAATTTTCTGTGCTTGAATGGAAAGTGAAGCAAACTCCTAACAAAGTGTTGAGAAGCAGAAGGAATCCTTGGGGAATGAAGAGACATCTCTTTAAAGGAATAGTGGCATTCAGAGAATATGATAAAGACTCAGTGTCTGAGACTGACAAGAAATTGCTGCTGCAATCAGTGTTTTTGCAAGCTGGCTGCCTTGATGACTAGCACTATCGCTTATGCTCTACATTGATTGTCAAACTACAAAAAGCTTAGCCAGGTTCTAATCTATAGTAAAATACTTTACTTTGCTCTGGCTTTTTAAATAAAACAGTTTTTAAAGTGCAGTTCAAGTGCAGCTGCTCTGATGCTCTGCTCTTTACAGGAAATAGAAACATCAACCCTGATTTGTTCCCTTTCTCTGACTCCTCAAGCTTACACAGAAAACCATTATTAAGTCCTGCTGTTTCACCCTCTACAAAAACAAACATATATGATTTGTACACAATAAATCACTCAAAATATTGAACTCTCAAACACTGAAAACTCTAAAATACACCTTATTCTGTCACTGACATGGTATTTATATCTAAATTTTCATTCATCTGTAGTCATGGCACCTTCTTTACACAAGTGCAGGAAGCCAGACTGCTTGTCTGTGCAGCAATGCAGTCTTAGCAACAAAGAACTATAAAACAATAGAAGAAAAGCAATCATTTCCAAACAGTAAAATTGTTCTCTGCTTTCCCTGTTCTTATCATACTAACCAAAAAACCCCCCAATTCTACAAAAAGGTATAAAATAATGCTTTCTTAAAAGAATCTGGTTTTGCATAAAACCATGCCTCCCTTGTTACTGGTTTTATACTTCCCTAAAACAGTCCTTACTACTATGACATAACTGAGAAACAAGTGTGACTGAACAGCACACTTGATCCTTTTGGAATTCCCCCTTGGATTCACCAGATAACTTCCCTTATTTTTGGTCTCAGGAGCGCAGCTGGGACAGTCCTGCTAAACAGATGCATCCTAATGGAATAAAGGAGGTACCCACAACACCTCAGCAGCACACCAGGTCTGAGATGCTTAATTTGGTTTTGCTGCTTTCTTTGGTCATATGGGGGTGAATTATTTGACATGAAAACCCATTTGTACCCAGCACCAATTAAATTCCTAATTGAAAAAGTACAGCAGCCTACTTGAGTGAAAGTGAATGGGAAAGAGGACATGTCCACTTTGGTGAGAATTGCTTGTGGCTATCAGAATTATCTCTGCCTTAATGGAGCTTTAATCGGCTAAAAGCAGGCAGGGCAGTGGTGGAAAAAAACGAGGCAAATGATCTTGTTTCTAAACTTGTAATTTCATTAAAGAACAACAAAAGAGCATTTGTTAAACATATGTAGACCAGCTGAGAGCCTCTCGCCCAGTGATTTTGGTGTCCTCTACTGTGAGCTTCATAGAGGAGCTGTCCAGACAGATTTTAAGACACAGAGTTCTAACTTTCTGTATCAGAACTATTACAGCTCTTGAAAATTATTTAACCAAACAGCTACATATATAATTAATAAAAAATTGAACAATTAAACAAATAAATTAAATGAATCAAAATCCTTTGTCAGAATTATCACAGCAGTCTGGCAGAAACCAGTGCCATACTCCTCGCAAAAGAAGACCTGATAACAATTAGCATGTCAAAACCCAAACCTGAGCACTATTCAAATCACGTCCCTTAGCCAGTCTCTGAACGGAGAAAACAGTTTTCCACAGAATTATGCAGCCTCTTCACAAATGCTCTGCTCACCAATAGGAGCTATTACTTGATCAGAATAATCAGTGCAAACCATCCAGTCTGCTTCCAGAAAGGCTGCAATCGATGATTCCGTAAGAAAATTCTCCTTGAAAGGACAGATGCACAAATGCAGCAATGAGATGCTCCACTCTGCTCCAGACTGTTCCTTTTATTACACCAAGCAAAAGGCACAGAGCAGTCTCCAAGAACTGCCAATGCAGCCAGTTTTGAAGTGGGAAAGGAAATCTCTTGGTGCAACACAGAAAAATCTGCCAGACATCAGTCTGCTCCCAAAGGGAGCCCTCAAACGCTTTCAGACACGAGACTGGATTCAGGGATGAAATTGTGTGCCAAGTCTGCTTCAGATGAAACCTAGGAAATGCTACAAGACTGTAAAGTATTGAAAAGACAATGCTACATTTATATAGGCTGAAGGAATATAAATTGCTTGGAGGATTTCTGCAGTCCACAGAACAATGGAAAATTTGGAGGACAAAATGCCATATTCAAGCCAGCACCACACTCTGCCTTTCCTAAGCTGAGCGTTCGACCCGGACAAACATGAAAATCTTATTTCAGATCTGTTCTCCATTTCATATGAGCAAAAATCATACTAGCAAGGCTACCCTCCAAAATTAGAGCTTTTTATTTCTATTTTTCCTTCAGCACCAGTGTCATTCAGTCAATGAATAATGGAATTTAGGGGTGTTAATAATAATAATATTATTAATATATGAGGGAATTTAGGGGAATTATGGTTCCTGTACTTACCTTAAGTCCACGAAAGCTGCCTGGACTCGTTGGTGAAGAACTGGAGGACTTTGTAGATTTTGGGGTGGATAATTGACTGCTTGGGGTTCCATTAACTGGCCAAAGCAATAAAAGCAAACAAATGGAAGAAAAGAGGAATAAAAATCAAAAGTTATCACTGAAGTTTGCAAACAAAGACTAAAACAAGACTCCTCAGCATTTAGGAATAAATGATACATTTGCATGTCACAAAATTGCAGTCTGAAAATTCATGTGGCTGGATATGGGATCAAGAAGACACACAAATATTGCATTGTCAATCCAGAGATTAAAAAGGCCCATTCTATCCTTTGCTAGGGTAAGAGTTTTGGGCACGGAAACAAACAAAGAAAAAAAAAGCCACAGCCTTTAAAAATTGCATACTAAATTGTGATATCACCCAAGAAAATTTATAGAAAGAAATTTTTTCTAAGGATATTTGACCCTCCTTCTCTTCAGTTTGGAACAATGCCTTACTTGCTAGGTAGAATGTTTTACAGAACACGAGTTTGTTTGTTTTTCCCTAAGAAAAACAAACGGACAAGAAGAATTAACTGTTTGCATGACAGAGAACTTTAGCAGTAGCTTAGAAAATATTGATTTAGGGGAAAAAACCTCAGCAAGAGAAAAGCTAGTAGGTTATTTTCGAGGTTCCAGTAAGTACAAGTGTCTGTGAAAACGTACAATACCCTCCCTCTTGACTTAAAGAGTTCATTCATTTTAAGTCCAGATTTTTAGACAGGCCTCATACAACATCTGTTATATCTCTGGTGTATTAAAGATAACTTAGGTCAGTCCTTTTATTTTTCTGAAAATAACAAACTGATGAATTTCATTATGCAAAGAGAATAGCCCACTGTCCATCAGACACAAAATATGATGCAATGTTATATGATGAGATAAAATTTCTTTCTAGCTGAACCTCATTTTTTGTGGGAGAGAAAAATACTAGGCAGAAATGTAAGAGCTGAAAATGCTTCAGAGCTGATTTATGGTGATGAATTATTTTTTCAGAAAGAAAAAACAACCCTGATAAACAGAAGCTTAGCTTCAAATTAAATAACAGATACACCTACACAATTCCTTTACATATTCAGGTCTGCCGTGGGTTATGCATCACTTCTTAAACTATTTGATTTATTTTACAAGTGTCCATTGACCCAGCACACTAACATTATCTCAGTGTGGAAGATGCCTCCCAAGGACTATTTTAACAGCCTGGGAAGTCCATCTGTCATTATACTAGGCTGATTGCACTGCAACTTCCACAAATCCCCGTTTTTCGCAAAAATCTCCTTCTCTGATGTATGATGTTAAGATATAAGTAATTAGTGTTTAGCTACACAGTAAGTCTATCTTGAACTCTGATAACTTGGATTTCTATTGCCAGTTCCAAGACCTCAGGTTTTTCTTTTAAAAGTATTCAGTGTATTTAGGATATTTTCATCTTGATTTTAACAACGTTTGCCTGTAAGAACAATAGTTGATTTTAAGGGTTTTTTTTCAAGAAGCTGGAAGTATGTAAGAGTATACTAGCCTCCTGTAGACTTCAGCAATTTGTTTTGGATAACTGGGCATATCAGTGCATCCTTGTTTTACAAAGAATTTGCAAGTATGACAATGGCAATGGCTAGTGACTGCTATCTTACTCTTTTCTGCTTCTTGCATGACCAAAACTGAGATACTTCAGTAGAAGAATTTGCTTCCAAATGACAAACTATTATCACAGGAGGAAAAAAATTTTGTTTGTTCAAAGATTCTTTTATACAGCTCACAGAAAAGTCACTGCTTCCTAAAGATGACCACTGTAAGGCACTTTTATCTGTTCCTAAGGCACTACCATCCTCTTTAAGCACTGACAGAACCACCAAACTGTCCCAGTGAAACTGGCTGGTGAACATAATGTTCTTCCCTCCCAAAACTCTCTAAGGAAGAAGAGCCCAGCCTACACTGATGGTACAGTAGCTCTTTGCTAATATCTTCACTATTCTTGGTGGAGAAGAGTGGTGTTCTGAGCTGGGACATGACTGAATTTCAATGAGAGGTCCCTTCCAAGTTTTGTCCTTCTGAGATTCTAGAACACACAGTCCATTCTGCTGAGGATCCTTCTGAAAAGAGCTGTTTGCAGATTCCTCTCTGCCAGTGCCTGCGGGGATCCACTGCATGTGAGCTGCTAGGCAGTGAAAGCTGGAGCTGGCCCTGCCTAGGTGCAAAAATTGTGCATCCATAGGGAGTCAGCCAGTTGCTTCTGCTGGTTCTGGTTGGGATTAATTCTTGTCCCAGCAGCCAGCAGAGGGCTACGTTTTGGGTGCGTGCTGGGAAGTGCTGCTACTGCAGGGATGTTTCTGTCCTTGCCGAGCAGGGCCTGCGCAGCATCCAAGCCTTTCCTGCCCCTCAGGTGGCCCCTGGGGGGCACAGGGGGCTGCCAGGGGACACAGCCCGGACAGATGACCACAGCTGATCCAAGGGATATTGCAGCCTGTACAGTGTCATGCTCAGCCATTAAACAAGAGGGAATATGTTGGCAGAGGGGACACTGCTCAGGGGCAAGATGGCATCAGTCAGCTGGTCGTTCCCATCCCTTGTTTTTCCCGGGTTTTATTCCTCTCTTGGTTATTTTCACTGCAGCATCGTTGTTGCTATTAACTATTATTGCTTCAGTTATTAAACCACTATTATCTCAACCCAGGAATTTTCTCACTTTCACCCTTCCAATTCACTTCTCTCATTCTGCTGCAGCAGAAAAGTCAGGAATTGCCTGGTGGTGCTTAGTTGCTGGCTGAGATTGAACCATGACACTGCTATTTCAGACAGCAGCATTTTTTTTTTCCCTCACTCAAAAAACCAGCAATCTGCATTGGCACAAACTCTCCATTGCTATTGATTTGCTGATTATTCCCTGTGTATGCCAAACTTACCTTTTTAATCTATTTTCTAAGCATAAATGCTTCTGAGGTTTCTTTCCACATGCATACCAGTCTGAATATACAGAAAAAAAACCCCAAACCTTTCTGTCATTCTGAAGTAGTATATGTTAGGCTACATGTTTGGCTTATTGAAATGTTTAAAACTGAAAAATCTATGAAAAACTTCTAAATTGTTAACTTCTAGTATGATCCAAAAACTCAATTTATTTGCTAATCAATTTGTATGGTGCTTGTTTCATAGATACTTTGAACTGAAGGTTCAAAGAGATTCCTCAGTGTTTTTAGAACTTAGGCTGTAATAATAAAAAAAAACCAACGAAAAATAGGAAATTGCACATAAAATTAAAACCTATGACATGATTTTGCACTGCTTTTTTCAGTATTTCTCATACAAATTCCTTTTTTGCTGGCTGAAATTTTCTATTATAATATGCTTTAGAAGGAACATAAAACTGTATTGCTCCTCAGAATGTTCCTCTACTTGTAGTCAAATCATACCTTTAAAAATTTAACTTTGACACCATTAGCAGATGTCCAACAACTAAAAAAAATTATTTCACTGCAATGATCTACCTCAAAAAAAGAAACCCAACACCCATTATGTCTCTGTTTCATGGAATGCAAAATGTGTGTTTCAAGCTTGAAAATATACACAAATACAGCACCAAAAATACAGGTAGATGGAGAGGGAGGAGACACACTAGTGATATACAGCCATAATAGTAATGGCTCACCTGGGGATTTTGCTGAAGAATGAGCACTGGAGTGGCCACCCCTCTTTACTGTACTCATATATTTGACACAAAGGAAAAAGACATTAAGGAAAGAAGTTAATAAACGGCTCTGAACATGCATGGAAGGAAAAAGGGTAAATAAAAGATAAGACTACAAGGGGAAAGAAAAAAGGCAAGAAAAGAGAAGGATAAATATCAGACACTTTGCATACATTTTTCAAATTAACCAAACCAAAGGGGGTCTAAGTAGAAATAAGTATGGAAATGGCAGCACTGATATCCAAATACTTTGCATAAAATTCACTGCTGACAGATATTCTACATGATCTCATTGGAGGTAACACAATTGCATGAAATGTAGATCAGTTGCAAAACTTTCCCTTCATGATACATTTTTCTGCAATCTTTCTTTGAAGCTTTTCAGTTAAATATTCAACCTTTATAAACAGATTATTAATATTCCACTTTGAAAGAACCCAACGATAAAATGACTTTAACCAGCATCAATTAAGCAAAACAAATGTGTAAATGAGAATATGGAACATGTCACAGTTTTGAATACACACAGAAGCTTACATTTAGAGTTACATTCAAAAAAAGAGCATCATATGTTTACAAGTTCAATAGTTTTGATTGCAGGGGAAAAAGAAGTATTTAGAAATTAAATGCAGAGGTTAAAAAATTGAAAAAAAAACCCAAGTTTCTCCCTTTATTTACACAAAAGACTCAACGGTTGGAACATATGGTGTTCAGCCAAACTGGTGGCAAAATCAGCGAGAACACCTTTCTTTGAAATTATGAGAAGCACAAGAAGAAAAATTCTCTTTTAATGAGCAATAACATTACAGTACATCTCTTAAAATTACTGGAACCAGCAAAGTCCTGTATTTCTGACAATATTTGGTTTATATAAGAAAAACCTTTCAAATTCAGAATTTAAGAGTATGCTGTAGTTCAATGAACATTAATTTAACCACATTTAGCCATCCTGTAGTTAATAGACTTTGGGAAAATCAAGTGCCATGCTGAAAACATATCCCAAGTGCACAATTAGCACAAATTACTCCAATGTTCATAAACTGAAACTATTTGTGCCTGTAATTAAAAATTACATGAAAGAAAACCATGTTTCTTCCTAGGATTGAAAAAAAAAAAAAAGGCAAATTTATTTTAGATTTATAATAAATCTCTGACACAAAATGAAAAAAATTTTTTTTTCCCCACTGGAAACAGTTGTATTAGAGACAGAGCCAACAGATTTTTTTTATCCCATTAAAAAAAAAAAAGTGTATTTGACAGCTTCAGCTCATTCCTAGCAGTAGTACCTGAGGCAGGGGATTTGCTCCGACGTGAAGGTCCTGGACTTTTGGATGCAGCATGCCTCATGGCAGAGGAGCGGGAGTAAGACTTCATAACACGACATTCTACAAAGCAAGCAAACTCTGTCAAGGGTTTTGAGAACAGTTCAATGCACAGGCTCCCTCCACGCACCACGGTGGCTGTTTGCTACCCAGAAAATGATCAGCAGTCTCTGAACATCTTTGCCCAGCTGAGTCCAACAGATTTGTAAGAGCACCTCACAACTCTAACCTGCTCACCATGAAAACCTGTCTGAGCTACTCAGTACAGTGTGTGACATTCTGCAGATGATATTTCTTCACGTCTTGAGGCTGGATTATTACCATAATTCAAGTTTGCACATATGCTGATGCCAAGGTTCTTGCTGTAATGGCACTTCCATACAGGGCAGCTGCACAGCCAGCACTGTTTCCCTTCTTTTTCAAGAAACTGATGTTGTGACCAACTTTTGAAAAGGTGAAAAATGTCTATTGTTTCCAGAAGGCTGAAACAATAGATTACTGTCATTCACCATCAGCTGTATATCATTAAGTAACAACCTCAGTGGGAAAGGAATCAATGAGCACACATGCATTGACATTTTGGACACGTTTTCATTCCTGTGGCTAGCGTGGCTAGCAATTTACTCTGAATGGAATCATAAATTTCTCTCCTTATTTTGTCCCTGATGCCAACGTCATCATTAGGATGCCATGTCTTCATAGAAAAAGCTGAGCTGCATGCTCTGCCAGTCATGTACACAACCTGCTTTTCTCCATTAAGACCCCCAGAGTTATTAGAGGAAGTAGGGACCTCCAAAGCTGAAGAGATAAAGGGAAGAAAGAGATAAAGGCAAGGAAATGAGCTCAACTAGCCTGTGCCTTGTGTAATGGGAAAAGGAAATTTACAGCTACTTAAAACCTGCTAGGGAAATTAGGATTATGCCCAGACTGGGATTTGCATTATGAGTAAATACAACCACTCTCTTTCACTCCTGCATAAGAATAAAGTAATTTTTTAGCTGTTAACTATGTTAAAAAACACCTGTTTTGCCACCCCCACACTAGCTGACTCAACATAATCAAGCAGTTCTGGAAAAGCAGCACCCTGGCAAGAACACCAGAATGGGAGCCAGCTGAATCCTCCCTCCATCCAAATGTATAGGCCAGTGGGTAGATTTACACCTGTGCTTCTTGCTGCAACTGAGCATTTTGTAATGAAATTATGGCATGTGGAAAAATTACAAGAACAGCAGTTGCTTTTGTTTTTATTTTATAAAAAATTAAAATCCTTCATAAACAACTGGAAGCACCTCTGGAATAATTAATTATTCTTGCCAGGGCAAGATTTCTTTAACACAGATTAATTTTTTTCATAAAAGAAAACCAGGGTGTTTCTCAGCTTGAACAGCAAAGACAGAAAAAACCATGTCTAGTAGGACCTGTAGTGATAGAACAAGAGTTTTTCGTTTTAAACTAAAACAATATGTAGATTTGCACTAAATATAAGGAAGCCATTTTTTATTGTGCAAGTGGTGAAGCACTAGAATAGGGTGCACAGAGAGGTGGTAGGTGTCTCACCACAGGAAACATTCAAGGTCAGGTTCAATGGAGCTCTGAGCAACCTATTTTTTTGAAGATGTCTCTGCTCATTGCTGGGGGTTGGACTATGCAGTCCCTTCTAACCCAACCCATTCTACAATTCCATGAACATGGAGGAAAAAAACCCAATATATTTACGATTTGATATTCCAAGACAATTCCAAAACTCTCTGGTAGAGGATTGCATTTTCCTTGAATTTTCTTTACAAAAGTTTCTCTTTACCGAAAAAACAACTTTCCTAAGTTCAATTCATGATCTGCGTAAGGCAGACAGCAGGGGCACAAAGTCACAGTTTGTCTCACCTCCTTCCCTACCCAACATCCCCTATAACCTCAAAATATATACAAGGCCAACGTTTGGTCTATAGCAGACAAGACTGGAGTGTGAATTATCTGGCAGGACAATTCAAGACTGGAAATGAGTGTGGCTACATATGAGATTTTTCAAAAACCTCATGAAAAAAGCAATATGGAAATTATCTTACAGTCACAGATGCCAAAAGTGAACATCTTTAACAGATTTTAGATTCATTAGCTCCATGACTGAACCTTGCATAATTCAATTCTGCTTTCCCTGTAACTCTAGAGACAGTGTCTTCTTTTGCAGGAAATTGGATCAGGTTTGTTGGTGCATTTCAACAGGCTTACAGAATCCAGACGATGGTTTGAAAAAACTTTCTCATCTATTGGAAAATAGATGTATTTTTTCCCATGCATATCTTCCTGAATCACACCATTTGAACAGGGGAATGGGGTAGAGAATTTCCTGTTTCAGTGGGTTCAGGGCGTGCAGTCTTACCACTGTGATCCAGCACGAAGTCATCCTGAGCATAGCGGTACTTCTCCGGCCCACACGCGATGAAGACGTCGTCATCTCCGAAGAAGTCCTGCAAGCACGTTACCTGGGCAGTAAAATACACAAATGCACTACTTTCACAACTAAATCTTGAGTTAGCCAGCAACAATTAGTAAGTTTGTCTTTACCTTCTCACAGTGACACCAAAATGTTCTTCCATAATAACACAAGCACTCCAGTTCCTCAGTGCTTCAGCTCTCCAACAGTGCAGGAAACATCAGCGCCATGAATGTAAAATATGACTGCTGCTAATCTCTAAAAACCCCTCTGACATTTATCACCTGTATTTCTGCTTATAGTTGCATAAGCACGCTGATGACTTTTGCCTATAACTACACACACATTGCTTTGACAGGAACATCTGAAAACACTATTCAAATATCAAAGCTTCTTGTATTAAGAATACATTAATTGCTTGTGGGAAGATCTGTCGAGTTAAAGTGATTGCATCTGCAAATTGGTTTTTTTTAATGTTCTGAGGCATTTAATTTCCATGTTTTAATATCCTGTTAAAAAAATCATGAAATAATTCCCCTTCTTATGAAAAGGTATTTCTTATCGAAGAAAATAAAGAAACAGAGTCCCTTCCATGCTCTTTGCAGTTGTCTGTTCTTAATTATCTGAGTAATGATGTTATGTGGACAATGATGTTATCCAAATAATGTATGTCAAGAAGGATTGGGATATCAGAAAGAAAAGATGTTTTAGACATTCTTTAAAAACACAAAACCAAAGACCTTGAAAAAAGTCAATAAAAATCACCTTGTGAAGGAGCAAGTGTCTGCTTTAAAAATAGTTAAAACCAAAAAGACACAACAAGAAATTCCACTGAGGTCATTTTAATTCCCTTGTGAGGGAAACATGAGTTTGCAGGTAGCAAGCTCTTTTTTAGAGACATAAACAGTTTAAAATTTTAATGTATAGTTGTTCCCCTTTTTTTTAACCTTGTATGCCCAAATGTAAAATAAATCGTAAAAGTCAAAATCATTTGGTAAAGCCATGAAATCAAAGGAGTGAAACAAAAATCTGCTCTTAGAGAAACCAGCTCTTTTTCTTTCCCAGATACCTGTGAACACCATTTGCATATTTCCTCCCCACTGTGATAATAGCAAACATTGGCAGAGGTGCAGGAAGGGTCTCTGGTGCCTGCATCATTCTGGAGCCACTCGGAATGCCAATGGCCCCGAGCTGTGGGCAGGCACAGGGCAGTCCCCAGCAGTTGTCATGGCAGCTGCCCAGGAGAGCAGCTCGCAGCATCCCCATCAGTGTCACTGTGCCACACAGCCAAAGGGCTGCAGCCAGCACCCAAATCCTGTCACTGCCACCTTGCTGCTGCAAGGATGCTGTGCTCTCCTTCATGAGAGACATCTTCAGCTCTGCCCGAAGCTGCTTTTAGGTAACCAAAGAGGCACCAAAAATTGGATTCAAAAGGCTGCACAGGTTTAAGAGAAGTTTTGCTAACTTGGGATTTATTCCTCTCTGCGTAACAACCAAGAAGACTCATCACCATTTCCACAGATTTCTGGAATCCAGCAACCAAGCCAACAAGAAGGAAAAGCTGTGAGGAAGCTTCCAGAACATTTGTCCCAGCAGCACTGGAGAGACATGGGCAGAGATGTTCTGTGAGGTGCAAGGTCACACCCAAAGTCCCTAAACCTGAAAGCCCTTTCCACAAGCTCTGCCTACCCACCACTGCTCCTGATGGCCTTGCAGCGCTGTTTTGAGCAGGCTGGAGTTAAATGCCGTGGTTTAGCAGTGCCTAAAACTAATTTTCTGTTCTGATTGAAAGCCTCACCTCACCTCACCCCTTCATCCAGTGTAACATCTGAGCTGAGAGTAAGGGAGGAAGGAATGACAGATTTTATGTCAGAGTCTGGGAAATACACAGGGATATAACTGCAAGCAGCAGCATCCCTTTGTTGTCTGCAGAGCAATTCTACAAAGTCAGGCTCAGATCTGTGCACAAAAGATGACAGGAGCACCCTTTACAAATGCCCCTGAAAATCTGCTAAAAACAGCTACTCGGAATGGGAGCAAATAAAGAATTTTAAGGTCTAATTCCCGTATATGCTTCCTCACATGCTCGCATACACTGAGTTTCCCCAGGCAAAAATACAGAGGAGTAATCCTGAGTGCCAGTGATCAGATAAGCTGCTGCAGGTGGAGTCACAGCACCTTTATCTTGGAGTTCAGGCTAATGCCAGCCAGGCTGTCTGCTCACACACAGTGTGCCTGACCTGCGTGACTCCCACCTGTCAGTCACACACCAGGACAGATTCTTGTAAAAGGCTGAAATACACTTACTGCTGAAAGCCAGATAAACACAGCTATGGGAAAGCTTTACTCAGCTATATTCCAGAACTCAAAGTGCTCCTTCTCCCCACAAATAATCCAGATTGGCTACACATAAAATACACAAGGATGAGAAACATATTGAACAAGTGTATGCCACAAAGAATAAAGATCTGCTAGAATTTACCAGCCCCAAATCACCCCATATTATGAGATGAGGAAAGCATTTTTAAATACATGGAATACTTTTTTTTTTGTCCTAAACGTAAAACCTAATAGTTATTTTTCCAGGCTTTTATTGTAATAAAGTCAAGGGAGCATCTCTCAATGTTAAAATGAAGTCTTCATCTCCTACAGAATTAATAATACACAACAATTAATGATAAAAGCTTTTTGCTTACTCAGTGTTCAAAATATTATTAAGTTGAAACTCTTAACCTGTTTGCATGTGATTTTGAATGCTGCAAATCCACCATAGTCTAACTTGCAAATCGCACAATTCCATTCCAAAGAATATCTGAACTTAGGTTATAGGAGGGGGTTTTTATTACTTTAATCAGGATTCAAACAGTTGAGAAATTTATCAACAAAAAATTCTGAATTGTTGTTTTTTTTTTTTTACATTTCATTAGCAGTGGAATTTGTGCATATGAATAATATGTCAGCTATTCCAGAAAGTTAGGGAACAAAATTTAGTATGACTACACTGCTTCTCTTTCCACTATCTATCTATATTGTCTCACAAAGTCTTTGTTTTGTTGCACTTAATGCTAAAAGAACTTTTCTGTTAATATGTTTAAAATATGTTAAACCCAATTTATTTCTAAATACGACAACCCTTTCCCAGGCAAACATTGCCTGTGACCTGGTAACTCCACTGCTAACCCTTTCTTTAAAACAAGAAGTGACTTATTGGTGCTCCTCTGAGAACTCAGAGCTGCTCAGGTTGTCTTGGTGCACCTGCTGTTCTTCAGAGCACGTCGCTACACAGAGTGGAGAATGCGTGAGTAAGCCTGGACTGGATTTGTACTCGGTCCTTTCCTCAGAATCCTTTCACTTGCATTCTCACCACAGCTTTCTGAGATGATCTGCAACCACTCAGGGCACTCCTGCTTCCTGGTGGGCTCAAAAAAGACCCCAGCTGAAGGAATGAAATCTTGAGACAGTGGATGAAGATTTTTGACAAACGCAAAGACCTCTTTTAAGAGAAGTACGTATGACTAAACATGCACTATGCTACAGAAATGTCATGACTAACAATAGTTTGCAAGACAATTATTGGTCAAAGTGCTGCAAAATCACACAGCTAAAAGCACAAAAAAAGTGGTTTAAATTCAGAAAAAACCCACAACCATGGGGGATTGAAAAGGAAGAGAATAAACCACATCTATTTGAAAAATCAAATTCCTGATTCACTGCTGTCTGCTGGTGCAGTGCTTTAATGTCACGTATACCCATCATATTTAGCTTCCAAAATAGACTTATGTTTCTGACAAATATTTAAAACCAAAGAAGTTTGCTCTTTTCAAAAAATAATTCTTCAGTCAGATCAAGCCACTCGATTAGAATATACAAATTGTTGTCCATATGGAAATCTCTTTCCCCTTACCACCACAAATGCCTTGAAATGTGATTTACATCAATCCCTACTCCCACCTCATCTTACAAACAGGAGATACAGTCCTCTCCAGAAAAAACATGAATTATGATCAATCTTTTATAAACAGAATTCAACAGGTATTTATTGATTGTCCTTTATGATGAAGATACAATAGAAAAAAAATTGAAATAAATAAATAAATATCCAGAAAATATTTTTCCTCCAATCTCCAGAAGAAAAACACTTAAAAAAAAAAAAAAAAGAGAGAGAGAGACTGGAGCCAAGAAGGTTTTATAAACACTTGAAAAATTCCTGGAAATTCAAATTCCCTGAAATCTTTAGCACTAAACAGAGTTCTGCGATCATATATAACAGCCCCCAGGCAGCAGCTTGCTGGATAAACTGTATTTATTCCAGCTGTACAAATGTGCTTCATTCTAAACTTAGAGGAAGGGCCATGAAGACAAATAGTTTGGCTTAATTTAGTGTGTCTGATTCCATTTAAGTAAGCAGCTAGAGGACTGCACAGTTTAAGCCTGAAGAGCCACACCCTCCATCTGGAGAAAGCTTCTCTGGATGACAAATTCTCAGCAGCAGAAAATGGATCTAAAACATCAAAACTGGAAAAGATAGGAGAGATTATTTGTATTTGTTTTAACAATTGAAGAAATATTTCTATCTACTGACTTCAAGAAAACAGGATATGGTGTAAATATTTTAAAAAGGAAGCGCATAACATAGGAGGCAAAAGGAAAACTAGGAAAACTGGCATGCACAGTAACAGCTCGATTTGTGAATGCATTTTCAGCTCAGCAGCTGAGACAGGCATTTGAGGCTGAAATTCTTCAAGGACTACAGTGGGTTTTTTCCCCATGAATTGCTGAAAGAAAATGTGAATAATTTTTTGAATGTCAGCATGACAAATCTAGATGCAACCTCCCTGCTACTGCCTTAAGTGTGAGGGGTCTCCACATTTCTTGTGGGAAATGCTGTTCCTCTGACTGGGACAGATCACGGCCAAGCTGCCCTGGCAGTTCTGCCCTTTGCCCCTCACATCAACTCTTTTTCTGAGTAAGCAAATCAAATATTTGTCTATTCTGCCAGTCAATTCATATTTGCAATCATCATTTTTGTTTCCCCTTTTGAAATACTTTTAGCACTGCCACTTCTTCTTCACTGCCATTCAGCCTTATTGAAATTCTTGCAGTGTTTTCTGAAGCTGCCAGCCTTACATTTCCAGGGTTTGTGTGTGTCCTATGGTGCAAAATGCAAGGAAAGCACTCCTGCAGAAACAGGTCAGTTGTCTGTCTCCCATTTCAGCTCCATCACCCACAGGAGCAGGCTTAACTTCCAAAAGGAAGTTTCCTCTGGGCAGCCTCAGGAACTCAAAACGGAAGGTGAAAAGGGCATTCCCACCCTTCCCTACTGAGTATCATGATTTTCACACAGCATTTTTTCTCCTGGAAATTCCCCTTGGTTTCTGCTCTTTCTCAGAATAACTAGACCAAGGGAAAGGGGGTGTTTAACCAATATTCTTAACTACTTACTAATCCATCAGTGCCCTTCATGACTGAACCAAGAGGCACACAAGAAGTTCAGTAGCAGATTACGGCAGCTATTTGCCTGGTTATCCCGAGTCATATTCCCTGACATGTCTTCAGTGAGGGAATGGCCAGATGGGTAGCTAGAATGCACCCCGGAGGGAGAAATACTGAGAGAAGTCAAACCAATGAGATCATGACATGGTGCCCTTTAAAACAATACAGTAATTGCCAGTATTCTTTTTTTAATTAACAACCTATTCACTTCACAGAAATGAAGTGTCAAAGGCAAGTATGCTAAGCAACTTGGAAGCAGGCAAAAAATAAGAAACTGTTTGAAGCCCACACTGTACACAAGAACAGCAACAAAACCCACTGCTACAGCAGATCTGTAGTAAACCTGGAAAATCAGGTCAAACTGGTAAGATTCCTACCAGTGTAATGAAGAAGCACTTGACACTTGCAAAAGCTTCTGCTCCTCACCAGCTTATGTCTTTCCTCGGTGACAGCTCTACTACAGAATCCCTCTGGGAATTCCCAAGTGTACAGAATTACACAACACAAAGAGAGGGGTAAGCAAGCTGCTGACCTCTGCCTTATGGTTTGACAGAGCTCAAATGCTACTGAGACTGGGCAAAGCTGCCCAAAACAGCTTTAGGGTAGGCTGGGGAGTCCTGAAGTCTGAGGACACAAAACCGTGAGCTCGGTAAGACTCCAGACATCCACATCCTTCCCACTGGCTGTAGCAATGAGGACTATGCAAGGCATCACAATAACTTCCCCAACAGTCAACTTCCATGAGGTCATTAGCAGACAAGGAGCGAAAAAACCCCTCGTTTGTTCTCTGAAAATAATTGAAATTAGGTCAAATGCCTCTTAATTTCTGAGGCTCAAATGCACAACTATTTTTTCTGCAAGGGAAATGTGAAAGATGGTAACAGATCAGATCATGCAGAAAGAATGCAAAAGTATCAACTGTGTTATAACATTTTAAATTCAATACCTGATCTTGCGTTATATGACTGTGCATCTCGACCAACAAAATTACCTCAGATATTAAAAAGCATGCTGATGGTCCTTTTTCTCTACAATTAATTCAAGTAGTTCACTTGGTTTTTTTTTTTTTGTCTTATTCTACCAAGTCCCTTTTAATGAAATGCTGTTGGTTAATTTTCAGCTTCCCAGCAGTCCCACCACAGTCAATAAAATTATTCACATTCATGAAGCTATGCACAACCACAGCTTGCGAAAGGTCTGAGGGCCTCCTCAGCTCTGCTGGACATTGCAATAAACTATGAAATAAATCCGATTTCTAGGTCAAAGCTTCACAAGACATTGTCTAATTTACCACTTGAGGTTTGGCATCTTGCATCCTTTTGTCTTATCCTTCAAGTTTAATAAATTCAGGAAGCAGTGAGAGAAAAACTAAGTTTTCTGTTCCTAATAATTTGTAAATGTTGAATTTGCCTGCCTTGGATAAAGGGAGCTCGTTAACCTATTTAGGAACACAGAAAAAACAGGAAAAAAAAATTGAAACAAAGACCATAATGAGAGCAAATCTTCTAGGCCAGCTTCCTAAAAGACTACTTAATCAGTGGCTGTGTCACATAATTACAGTCACCATTAGAAAATGAACCTCTTCCCACTGATACTCCATGACGAGAAGCAGCAGTGAAAAAAGAAGACAAACCCCTCCATCCCACAGGGAATCTAAGGAGTAAGAAAGGAAACAGAAATGTTAAATCTTTGCCTGCTGCCTTGTAAACAGAAAAAGTCTGGCAGAAAGCCCAGGAAACGCCTATTACAGTATGACAATGCAGAAATACTGAATAAACAGACTAGTCAGGTCACCACAACTCACACAGCCCTACAGCTGTTGGGAGCAGATGACAGAATACAGCACATCTCACATTTTAGTTTTTAATCTCAATTTCAAGAAGACTTTTGCATACATTTTTTTAACATCTCAAAAATTTAATTTGGAAAATGAACACAGGTGGAAATGGAAGATTGCATTTGGGTGTGATTCAAATAGATCATCCTCACTGCAATGGAAAAGACAGGAAAAAAGCAAGCTGTAGGAATATGCATCAGTTAAAGTGAGTTCCTACATGAATCTATTTCTTAGACTTCCAGCGCAGTAGGACTTTCTGGCAAGGTCTGTTCACCAGTTTTTCCAAAGGGCAAAACTGATCTGTCTGCAAAATGGCATTTCAATTATTGTACTCATTATGTGCAGTTATTTAGATATCAGAAAATAACAGTGGAAAAGGACTAAAATTCTGGAAATTGAATAATTTTAAATCACTCTGTACAACTCTGTACTCTCCCATCTGTCTCTATAACACAAAACACCCTGAACAACCCTTCCCTCAGCATTATCCACTACTTCAACAAGAGCCCGTAATTGTAGTTTATTAAACAGTGAAATTTAATGCCATGCTTCTCAATTTCATGAGTTACACAAAGAACCAACAGCCTTACTAAACATGCAGGAAGTGGAAATAGGAAACAGAAAATTAGCAAGTGCAGCTCATGATTGTGAACATAATCCAGTTTGTCTGAAGATAAAAACAAACAAGAGGATTTCCAGTTACAAGAGAAGGATACCTTTGCCCATAGGTGCATTAATCACAAGTCAGCATAACAGATTCTCTCCTTAAGTGGCATAACTGGGAAGCCTAATACAGAGCCAAAAATAGCACCTGACTTCACACAGCTAACCTTCCATCTCACCACTGAGCAGCTAGGCTAAAAATAAAAGCTGCTTGTATTATGGAAGAACATTGAAAGAAAAAAGGGTACATATAAGGACAGATATCTGGTTCAATTCAAGTCAATCAAATCCTACTTGTTTAATGACACCCTGTTCCACAATACAAATGCTGTTAAAATTTAAGTTATACCATTTTTTTTTTCCATAGTGCACCTCTTTTGCACAATTATAGAAACCAGTGCCTTTGGCTAATCACCCTACTTGAAAAACATGGCATCCACATACTGTGGAGAACTTAAAAAACCCAAAAACTATATGGGCAAATATTCAATGTACTTTCAGGTATTTTTGGTTCTTTAGATCAGAAGAGTTTCTGCAGCACGCATCAGTCATCTATTGCAATCCCAAATTTCCAATGTTCATGGGCAGACAATTTCCTGGAGACATTACAAAAGCTGCAGCTCTTTAAATGATAACTATTTTTTCCACAGACAAATAAGAAATTCAAACTCAGTTTGTGGCCAGTGCAGAAAGAATAAAAGAAAAGGTACAAATCTGGAAATGTCCTTTGATGACAGGTACAAATAATTTTTCATGAGTCTTTAAGCTTTCAATGAGAGATTTATAGTTTTACACTGGAACAGGTTGTCCCGTGAGGTTGTGGGTGTCCTATCCCTGGAAAAAATTCAAGGTCAAGTTGGATGGGGCTTTGAGAAACCTGATCTAGTTGAAGATGTCCCTGCTTATTGCAGAGGGGGTGGATTAGATGACATTTAAAGATCCATTTGACTGATAATTCTGTGATTCTGTGTTTTTCCTATGGCTTGAATTGTTCATGCAGGAGCTGCTAAAGTCAGTTTTCTGTTCAAAATCTATTAAAAAATCAAATTAAGTAATTCTAAAGCGCCAAATATTAGTCGGAATGCATGACTCATTGAAATTTATTATTGTTATGTAGAGACATAAAAATCTATTTTTCTCTGAGTTCCTGTACCAGGGTTTAAATTTTGCAGTCATTCAAAGCTGCTTTTCATAGTTCTGAATAGGAGGGGAAAAAGTTTTAGGCACGCAATAAACTCAGGTCTCTCTCTCAGTTCTGTTCCCTTCATAGATACTCCTTCATATAACAAGAAGCCTTGATAGAATCCACTGAGCTCCTGACAGATTAGAGGGATGGTTTTCACATATATTTTAAGTTTCACTCATTTAACAGTTTTTTTAGCCCTTGAGACACTTCATTTAATTAGTGTTCTATTTGTTTCAGCATAACTACAAGTGTACTTCCAAATAAACTTGCACTTCTATTTTTATAATATTACCTTACAGGTTTGGCAATGCTAACAGCTTGTCATAGAATAACAGCACGCACAGCTTTTAAAGTTACTTGATTCTTGAAGTATCCTCCTCACTTGACTGCAAACTGGAAATGCAGAAAGAAAATTCAGCTTATGGATGTTCTCTCTTTGCATAATTTCAAACAATGACACTTTGCAGATGAAAAGACAGAACTTCTGAGTAAAAATACATCCATATAAACTGTGGGGGTATTTTGTGCTCAGCAAATTAACTTCCATGCTTACTCTGCTTTGCCTGTCATGAATTATTGAGGTCTGTTATACTTGCAACTTGCATGCAAAAACTGGAACGGCTATGCGGGGCTAGGGGCATCAAGAAAGAAAAATGAGGATAGAACTGATGAATAGAAGAATGAGAAGCTCAGAAATGTGAGAAGAATTAATGTAACACGGGAAATAGAAACTGCATTTTATCTGGCTTTCAAAGATCCAATTCAATCTCATTAGCTTCCAACTTCAACCATTATTACTTCCAAGTCTGCTGCTGCTGCTTCCGAATTGCTTTAATAAGCTCATGAACAGATGTAAAACACATTTGAAGACATAGAAACATGTTTGATTTCCTGTTTGGACAGCAAATGTATTACAAATGCACTTTAGGTACTGACAAAAGAACAGATGCATCAATACTGTCAGACCAGAAGAAAAGGAGTCTCCATCAGTTTCTCCTTAAAACAAAACCCAACAAAATGCCACACAAGATTCTTCCTTCAGATCTGGAAATTTCAGCTCTTCCTTTGAACAAACACCCACAATTTCAGGAAAAAAAGATGGATGCCCCCTCACCCCAGAACTAAACCTCTGCCCCATTCCTGAGAACTTTTAAGAGCACAGAAAAGAGGTGCTAAATCCCATGTATCAGTCAGTTGACATTTATGGCATCTGCTGAGGCTTGTTTTAAAATGACACCACACTTCTTTCATTGCTATACTGCTATTAGCAGGTTGGAACTCAGCTTTGGTGAGTTGGGCAGAGGATTTAGGTGGCTCAGTACTTTTTCTTTTCTGAGTTAAACACTAGTGAGTGCAGGGTTTTTTCAGGTAAAATGTGAACAGATCACAAGGTGAAGATGCTTAGAGGGCCATTATTCAGCAATAAATATTAAAAACCTATAAAGTAGTCTGGGTGACAGTTTCTGCTGAGCCAGAACATGAGAAATACTGCTGAACACTGGAAGCACCTGGAAGCATCATCATGTTTTATGAACCTCTGTATCAATCACATGCTTTAGAAATGCATGAGGAAGTTCATCCCATTTTGAATTAATTAGCTCAGAAATCATTAATCCTGTCTGGATTTAAATTTTTGGAGACCGGGAGACATCACAGATTGTTACTGAATATCCATTTCCAAACCATTAGTTTTTGGGTTTTTAGTAAGAAACTTAAAAAATATATTCCAGGCTTTCTCCTTCTGTAAGACACTGAACTATGAAGTGTAGATTGGAGCAAACACAATCATAAAACCATAACATCAGTAACAGTGAAACTCAATACTGAAGGTTCTGCTCAGAAAGCAATGCTGGCACCCTTAAAGAATTTTTCACTTTCTCCCACTTATATCTGGCGTACTCGAATCCAATCTTTCTTCCAAATTCCTGCCACTCATTGAAGAGCAAATATTCCTTGAATTTAAAAAGAATTGTACATTTATTCCTTGTAATATAAACCTCTTTGGACTCACAAAGCCAATTTACATAATGGGAGGCCCAATGCAAAATTTGGATTTGAACAATATTTAGATTCTGGCAAACCTTTTCAGTGGTTTGGCAAATGCTATTTTTTCCAAAATTCTATTCAAGATAACCACTGCTAAACTGACAGTCTCCCAGGTTTCTGCTTTTCCAATAACAAAGTCAGAGTTCACGGAATGCATTTTTTTATTTGAGGGCAGTTTTTTTGATTAACCCTTTTCCCTCTATATAAAAAGCACTTAAGAAGCATTAATAGATTACTGAAAAGTCCATTTACATACAATAAGAAAAGTGAATTGAGGTACTTCTGTTAATTTCAGGTTTTGGTGGGATTTTTGGTTTTGTTTTTGTTAAATCACCAATTCATGAAGCATTTCATCATAGTTTGTCTAAACACCTCATGTATCAGACCTCATTATTTTCACTGCATTGATTAAAATTTTTTCATAGACAAAATCAGCAAATGCAGTAGTAGGATCTCTCTGGAAATCAGTAATCACCTATTTCTGGTTAAATAAACACAAACAGCAAGCAAAACCTCACCTGCTTAGACAAAATTCTATTTCCATATCAGCAAGAGCAGTTATGAAATAATTTTGTGCCTGCTGGTGCCACTGCTTCACCATTCTGTGGGATTTTTTCCTGTTTAACTAGTTCCCTTTAGCATCTTTATGTATCTATCAAAACTGTTTTCAATTTTGATGAAAGAGGAGTTTCAGAAACATTACTTAAACCTCAAATATAGATAAAAATGCAAACTATGTTCCAGTTTGCAACAAGACTGGGAACAGATGAAGGCTGTAATTCTACACAGCTAGTGACAAGAGATCATCTTCAATAATACAGAGGGTGCTCCCTGTGTTCCCGATCCTAAATCAGTCGGGGGCACCCAGGAGTAGCAAATGCAGCCCCAGCAGGTGAACTGCATTGTTATTTTTGCACAGAACTAGAAGCTAATGTAGCTGCAATGTCTCTCTGGGAACTTTAATTCTGTTTCCAGTATGGTCCCCAAGAAGTGGAATTAATCAAGGCCCAGCTCAGTGTGGCCAAATCCATGCTACAGCACTGATGCTTTTGCTGCACATTGCAGTTTAAAGAGAATGGTATTAAGATGTTCAGTCTGGCTCAAAATTTACCTATTGCTGCAGCTGATGGAAATACCTATGCAAGGAATTAATGAATGCTTGGATTACAGGGTTTTTTCATTACCATCATCAGGATTAATTTGCAAAACAGAAAAAAAAAAAAATTCAAAATTCCCTCCTCGTTTTCCTAAAAAGCAATGTCCTCACCAAGACTAAGCACACACAAGATCATTACATAAAAAGCCCAAAGGGGTATTTAAATAGTTTTAAAATTTGTTCTGTAATAAGAATACTCCGTGCAGAAGGGAAGTCTGTAGCACAGCCCCTTCCACAGCCTGCACCTGAGTTTGCAATAGCACAGAAATGCACATTGTGCACCAGAGCCTGCTTGCAACACAGCAGAATAAAAGGAATAAGGGCAGCCTCTCAATATCTCAAGAACACAACTCCGTGCAGCCAGTAGCAGCACCAGCTGCTGTTCAGTAGCACATCCATGGCAAGTACTGAGTGTGCTCACAGCTACACAGGCTTTGAGGCAAAAACTGCAAAGGTTGTCCTTGTCACACACCTCTGACCACATGTACAACAGCATGGCACCAACCCATTCCTCCAGTTTTCAGCACTCAGGTCAAGACTTCATAGGTTTCAGCTGCACAAAGTACACAAAGACTGGAGAAGCATCATAATTTTAGCACCTATGGGGATTTGTCTCCTTTTTTTTCCTTCCACTACATGTATGGCTTAATATAACGTTAGTTGTCTGATCCTGAACAAGTCAATTTAAAAGAAAAATCTCATTTTACTAATATATTGTAGGTACCTTGTGTCAGAGGCGTCTGGTCTCTTGTCATACCACAAGAATCATACTCTCCAAGAGCAGAAAATGCTACCTAAGGCACAATTTCTGACATTCTCTTCAAATGCTGGAATATCACCAGCCTTGAGATAATACAGACTAAATAAAGGCTAAAGCATGTTGTTAAATGTGTCAGAATATCACCATAGAATCAGTTATACTAAAAGATTCCCTTTACACTGCCCGCTCTTACAAATTCCTCCAGTCAGGAGAATGTCTGTCCATGCTGGAATACTGTTTAGAATTTAACCTCTCCTACACTTGTTTACAGCAGTATTAGCCCTAATCCCTTTAGTCACTATTGCTAAAGCAGCAGTAACACTCGTGGTGCCTACACCTTCCTTACGAGGTTATTGGTGTTCTTATTTCTACTCTCAAGGTCTAAGGCTTTTGCAGATATTCCCCAGTGCTTAAAGAGCTTCCTAAGCAGCTTCTGGGAACATATGTTGTTTTTACTAGCTCTGGGTAGAGTTTCATGGTGTGTGCCAAGCAGACCTCCTTGGGGCCTTGTCAGTGATCGACTGATTGAGTGTTCAAAATAAGAACCCAAGCCCAGCTACTTTTGGCAGATTCACTTGTGAGAGTCTTGATTTTTGTCTGTGTCCAGCATATCCAACCATGCTGATTTTATTCTACATTTCTCCAGCAGTTTATTAAAAACGACTGGCATTACAGAGCACTCTGTGCAGTGCATTAAGTTGTGCTGGCAGACGCCTGCCTGACTCGCAAAGCCTCCCCCAAACAACAACCTGTCTTACTAGCTGCCTCAAAAAATGCTTAGAGAAATCATTTCTATTGCTACAAACCATCCATTTGATATTAACAATAGTCTTTTTCAATCCAGTTGCAAGTGGAAAGTCTGAGGCATAATAAGCAACATGGTTCATTTATTCCCAAAATAAGGACATAATGCTAAAAGGTTTTCCAAAAAAAATATACTGAATCAGTGGAATATTTTTCCTTTTCCTGAGTCTCCCCAAAACATATTTCTAGTGGAGATACAGACCCCCAAGAAGGGAATTTTAAATTATCAGCGATTACTTTTCTATTCCTAATTAGTTTTTGGAAACCATCTGTTTTCTGTGAACACCATGTTGAAACTGCTGCTTAGAACACCATATGGAAAAGTTAACTGCAGCTCCAGGAACCTATGGTTCATCCTGCATCTAAGTATTCCATAGATGTTTCCCTGACAGGCTTTTCTTTTGTGGAAAGAAGGGTGTAGCAATATTTTTTGTTACAAAACTCTTTGCTTACTAGTCCAAAAAAAGAAAATCTCTTGAAATTTATACGCAAATATTTACATTAAATAGATGGCAGTCACATAATGGTGTTTTTAAAAGAGGGAGGACTATTAATAAATACAGAGGAACATAAGCATCCTGCAAGGACTGAATGCAGCTTTCTGCAGAGCTGCATTAAAGTCTAAAACTCATTTTTATAATTCCTTTATTTTATTTAACACCTAGATCAAACAAAGCACAACAGCTCAGAGCTGTAAGTGAGCAGTAGGTTCTCTGGACTCATGCTGAGTTTTCTCAACTCAGTATTTATCAGTATGGATATTCCTGAGAGCATCTGGAGAATGCTGTAAAAGATACAGCATGAAGTGCCTGTAGTACAAAAATCAAGTTCATTCAAAGTTCTTAGTCCTCCTGGGAAGATTCCTTTCTCTGATTTGGTTGACTTATTTGTAATACTCAGGATAACTCTAAAACTGGCAGGCTTAAAAAATGAAAACCACTTACGAAACGACCCACAACAGAAGTGCAGTCTCCCCCTACACACAGTTACTCATCATATGCTTCATGTTTAATTAAATGCTGTCAACTCAAATTTAAGTTTACACACAGCCTCCAGAAATGTTCAAGTATTGCCTTGTGTCTCAGCAAGTTACTACTGTGAGAAGGCTATGCAGGAAAGAATAAAGCAGTAAGACTCAACAAGAATAGAAAAGTAGCAAAATTCAAGAGTATAAGAACTACAAAAATAACACTATTTAAAACATCCACTGGTTTCATCTCCCTCTAAGCTCATGTTAAAAATGGGAGGAGCACAAGTTTAAAACATTTTTATAATTAGAAAGTGTTCTAGGCTTTTTAATGAGTACAGAAGTTAGGAAAGTAAACCATATTAATTTTGATATGCCTCATAAGCTATATCCAAATGTATCTACCCTCAGTCTGTAACTGTGCCACCCTCTTGGTCATGCACTTTAAAAGTTACAGAAATCATCTGCCAACTCAGATTTCACAGTAAGAAGTGACTTGTTTTGTCAGATTTGGCAAATTCTATTGATATTTTAAGAACAAAATATTGTAAAATTAAGACTTTTACTTCAGTCTACTTCAGTTAAGTAGACTGAAGTAAAGGCCGTATTTATTGTGTGTCATTGTAAACTCCTTATATCCAAATGAGTGCAGAAATCCTCTGAGGGGATTTATTGTCTGCCAACACGAAGTGGCAGATGCTGCATCAGCTTTTTCTAAAACTGTCTGGTGACATTCTTTCAAAGAAACACTGCAAAAGTGCATTTCATTTACTTCTTGATGGTCCCTCCAATCTCCACCATTCCTGGGAAGCACAACTGCTCATCCATTACTACCATCAAGCTTGGGACAAATTGGGCTAAGGGCAAGTAAAACTTTAACCCACTGAACTGAGTTCAATTTAAAAAAAAGTCTTCATTTGACAGAATTATCTTTCTGTATGCTGAGATTATTTTTACCTAACATGAGTGGTCTGAGACATCAATATTTCATCAACTAAAACCCAAGAAATATATTTCATCAAGTCACAAGGTTACTTATTCTTCCAATACAATGTTTTATAACTTTTACGAAAACCACAGCCAAAAGTTCCCAGTGGCTTTCCAACAGATTTGCCATCAAAAGATTTAAAAATTTTTGTTGCAACAACAAAAAATCCCCCAACAATATATTGATGCCATTAGCTTATAAAATCCACTTTTTACTACAATTCATTCCACATTGGAGGAAAGACTGCAAGAGAGGGAGGGGAAAAGGCAAGTGAAAATTCTCAGTGAAAATTATTTATAAAAAGCTCATACTATCACTCTGAATAAAGTCACAACATACGTATTACACTATAGAGAACAAGCAGTGCAGTACAGTGATGCAATTTAGAATTTGTTAAATGTTACCCTTACCTTTCAGTAGAAACTATGTATTATCAGCAGGGAAAAAAAAGGCATCTACACCAAAAATAAAATTTTAAAAAACCCAAAAAGCAAACAAACAAAAGCTGTAGACACTCAATCCTTTTAAGTTGGAAAGATGGCAAAGAGAGTGAGTGTTGAAGCAGGTAAATTTATCCCTCAACTTGTACGTACAACTAACACCTTGCTCAGGGATTCATCCATTTAAAATATCTTCCCTAGCCCACATCAGCAGTACCAACAGCAGGGGAAAAAGGGGGAAATGGGGTATAAAAAAGCCTCTCGTATTCAGACTGAAATCACCTGAGGGATTTCTGAGGCTATCTCAATACTGTAGTAATGAAATAATAACACTATGATAGCGGAAGCAAAGCAAGCAAAACAAATGTGCATCAAATCCCATCAGAGAGGTGATGGAGAAGGGTCACTGTAAATTAGAGGGAGGCAGATATCAAATTTCTTATAAAGAGGTGATGCACAGCAAGCAATTTGCAACCAGCAATTTTATTATCACCGTTTTGCAAATGAAGAGCTTGTCAAGGGCTGCAGGTATATCCACGCACTACTAAAAACATGAAGGTATTTTTTGAAAATTAATTTTTCAGTACCCTAATTCTGACCTGAGAATTTAATTTTTAGAATAGTTGGAAATGTGTTCATAAAGGCCACAAATCTGAAGTATAACCTAATACATCAAATTCCAAGAACTGTCAGCCAGATTTAACCAAAGAATCTAGTCTCATAGAATATTAGCAGTGAAAAATCTGTTCCAATTATACTTTTTATTAAAAAAACTCTGTTGTTTTGAGGATACAAATTCTGAAAACAATTTTATTTATGTATTTAACAAAATATATAGGTATGTATATATGGTAAAGAATGCTACTTTTCTCACTGAAACCTTGTAATACACTATTAGAATAAGAGTTACTTTGCTAATATTCCATTTTACAGAAAACCTGCACTTTCTATTATAGCAAATGGCAATTTTACAAAGTAACTCTATAGAATAAGACAAAGTTAAAACTTGTTCCCTGCCATCTGAGGACAGTTTACACAAACATTCAGGTATCATTAAAAAAAATATCTAACCCTTAGCTAAAAATAAAATTTTTTGAGTGTGCTAGTCAGACTGAAAATGACTCATGGTATGAAGGAACATGAATCATCTAAAACATTTTGAGACTAATTATATATGAATTTACAAAGCACTGAGAAATAAATGAGTTCAAAAAGAGCCTCTAACTTCAGACTCATCCCTAACAAAGTCAATTTACAAAAGAGGTATTTATTCCTCATGTCATAACTAACAAGGTTTTTTCAGTTCAGTCCCCAGTCAGTTTTGAACTTCATCAATATTTTTTTTCCATCATACAAATGAGGAAATGTTGTAATTCTTATCGGTCTACTAACAAGGATTCACAGTGCGGTCCACATGTGAAAACCCAGCTTTTCCCTCTATCCTTCCCTAGCATTTACAACAGCAAAGAATTTTTGTTCAGAGCCACAATAATTTTCACAATACATTGCCAGGAATCAGTATCAATTTTCATTGGCTTTGAAGAGAAGGAAGAAACACAAGGACTACAATTTTGGAAAAAGGAAAAGATTCCATGTAAAATACAGCTCCATTTCCAGCTATCAGCCAAACAGTCCAGAAGACAGGAGAATTTTGCCTCTAATGCACATGTGATTCCACAAGAATTTCACTAATAAACTCAACTACAGATTAAAAAAAAAAAAAAAACACCACACCAAAAACTACATGAAAAGATTTTGAAGTGATTTCAGATACAAGCTGCAAACTTGAGCAGGGGAAACACTGGGAACTCAGAAGAAATACCCAGAGACATATTCTCACAGCCTTTCCATTGTCCAGAAGAACAGACCTCAACATGCATGGAGCATTTGTGTCCAAGCACTGGAGAACAGACACAGCAGGTATGCATCTAACTTCCTTTGTTTACCAGTTGACTTCTTTTTTAGAACTTATCTTGTGTAACCAGAGGAGTATGTACAAACTATTTTCTACAGGACAGCAACATTCTCCATAGAATAGTACCTTGAACTATTCCATTTCCTCTCCTCAGGGAGGCTCTTGATAGAGAAACAATGCCCTCCAATCCCAGCCACTCAGGGAAGACCCTGTTGACAGGGCTAATGCAATGAAAGCTGCTTTTATTGCTTAGTTAAGAATCCTTATTTAAGCAATATGGATAAACTGAAGTTTTCAGTTTCAGGTAAGTGTTTAGAAACTTCTAGGCTTGCATCTGCCTCCCAAGAGACAAAGAAAGAAGGTTTAAGTGTGGTGATCTGGCCTTATAAACTCCATGTGACTAATCACATTTTAATAGCTTTAAAACTAAGATGCGCTTTTCCTTAAACATCAATCTGGCTGAGCTTTCAGGCATACCCTTCCCCCATACTTAGTAACTTTTGCTAGGTGTTAATATCCAAAAGCACCATTTAAATCTTATTTTTTATGAAGGACTGTGACAGAGGCTTCAGAAAGCCTCAGATAAAACTAATAAAAGGTGGTAAACTCCCAGTCCTTTTTAGAGGTACATAGCCTCTCACTACTTCTGATAACTTCCTGTTCATGTGTTTTGATTTGTACTGAAACAAACAAAATATCTAGTAAGTCCTTTTCGCTTCCATTAGGATATGTGTGGTGTCACTCCTACTTTGTTATGTAGGCCTTAAATGATGATGAAAAAAATGAAGTTCCAAAATAGAAGCTCAAGGAATAGAAACTTTCATCTCCAACTAATTATTGCCAAAATATGTGAGCAAGCCATGAGAATTACTTTGGACATTGCAAACTTTATCCTTTATAAGTAATACCAAACATCTTCATTCCCTCACTAACTATAGTACTGTTCTAAAACTAATATTCAGTGACATATAGATGGGAGGAAAAGGAAGTTGATGAGATGTAAGCATCATAAATACATTTCAAAAAAAGGCGGATGTTTGAGAAGTAGAAGATAGGAAAAAATAACATGCAAAAGGTGAAGTGTACTGTAAGAAACCAAAATGTATTCTTGTGCCAAACTCAAGAAAATCTGTATAATAATTACTCTTTCCAAGAGTATTCAAAGCCCTCTCAGACCCTAAAGACTTCTCAATAACCACTTTTGTACCTTGGACTGCAACTTCTCTCCCGGGCCTCTCGATATAACTTGTGACAGAAGACAACAATGAGGTTTTCACACATCCAATTACCTGTGTCAGTCTGAAGGCAAGAGCAAATCCCTGAGAGGTAAAGGAAGGTTAGTGCTTGAATTAGGAGTGTGCTCTTAAGGAGGTGACAGACTTCAAGGACTGCAGGTAATAACTCTACTCTAGTACTAAAACTCCAGGAAATTGTATTGTTTGTGTATGAAAGTGAAGACAAAATATAGAGCTTTGTGAATGAGATGTCATCATTTGTTCATGATTCCTCTTGAATTTCACGAGCTTGGAATATCCATTTTGCCGTATTTTTGGTTTAAGTAAAAATATAAAGTAATATATTCTAAAATTTGCAAGTATGTATTAAACAAATATTAGAAACGTGCTCTAAAACAACAGATTAGTGTGAAAAAATTATGCAACAGATCTTGCATGGATACCTGCAGGAGACAGATTTCCCTGCTTAACCCTCCTGGCTCCAGGGAAGTGGAGAGAATATTTTTCCCTTCGAGGCAAAGATATCAGCCACAAAGAGAAGTGGCCAGAATAGTTGTCTACCAGGAAATATCACTCTGCCACATTTACTCTAATGCTCATATAAAGCCAATTGTGGTATATGGGTTTTGTTTGCAAGGATGTGGTTTTTTTGAGTCAGATGTTCAGTACACCAGTGTGTTCTCTTTGCAAAGCAAGCCAGAACACTTTCCAGCTTCCAAGACAGCTCCAGACGTCTGCCTGTGCAGCCACGTGGGCATATTTCAAGTGTGTGTATTTCTGGGTCCTTCGTAAAATACAGGGAGAAAAAGGAATCTCACACGCTTGATTCTCTCTTGATCAGTCGTATCCTGGCTAAATCAACCAGAATCTTGATTACTTTAAAAGAGGAACAGCAAGTTTCTACACACAAGGAAATGGCACCTTCAGAAATCACTTACAGAGAAGATTCTGGCTCTTTTGGTACTCTTTATGGCATAATCATCGTTACTTTTCTTAGCTAACTGGTCTGTTTTCCAACAATTTTATCCATAACTCCCTTTGTAAGTACTAATTGAGTTCAAAGTTCAAGATAAGATGGGGAAAACCAAAAAAAGCCAAATCTGCTGGCTAAAAATCCAACTTCTCATTTAGTCTACAAGCTATGTTCTATCCTATTTTGCTCTCTTCTGAAATATTTTTGTTTCTTTGAGAAGCCTTTCATAATCACAGAGATATCCTGCACCATGTATCAGTAAATAAAACACCAAATAAATATGAACATAATAAATATTTAAGAACATGGCATAGATTGCATATTTGCACAACAGAAAAAAAAAAAATTGTTGGCTCAGTGAACAAGTGCTACAAGAACACTGACTTTTACTGCCTACACTGTAAACACTGAGTTATCACTCCCTCCTATGCAAAGCTTTCAATCTGCAAGCCATAAACAGGGTCACTGTTCCTTTTAAGCACTGGGAAGCTCTTTGCTTTCATGAGTTGGCTTGTGTTGCTATTACTTCAATATTGCTTTTCCTTCTGAGTCTTCAGGTTTCTTTGTTTAAAGGTTCACTGCAAATTAATCAGCTAGCATTATTTTAAACATTAAAGACAAAGATTCCTTTCCTCTCTCCAACAAACTGTTTCATGTTTCCTGCCATTAATTTAGTATGGAACAGAACATCATTTTTCTTAGTAACTGGTACAAATATAAAAGTTCATATTTCAAGATTTCAGTTGTGCTTCAGCAGACTTAAGAAACACTATCTGATTACAGCCAACCAAGAAGCAGCTAGAGATCCATCAACGTGACAACCTGAAGGCCAAATCTTAAAACTGGAAAGTCTGCTTACAGCCTCTGTTATGAACAGGAACGGAGAAAATTCAGGCTTGAAACTCTTTCATATATGGTTGGTAAACAGCTTTACACTGTAAGATGTAACAGGATTCTCGAAGAAAATTTGCATGTTAAAATGTTATATTGTAAGAACTGTTTACTGAAGGAACACAGGGTAATTTAATTACAGGAAAAAAATTTCCAAGATCTCAAAGTAATGAGGAACCTGTGACACAAATCCTAATCTGGCATATGACAGCTGCAGAATAAATTCAAAAGATTTTTACCAGACTAATTATCTGTTAATGGGCAGGCTCAGCGGGACATAACAAATTCCCAAGGTTTAGTTTCCAAGTCATGTGACCCAATCTTTAGCATGGCAGATGGCAGACAATGACTACATACCGCTCTTTTATTCCAAGAGCTCCACACACCATTTCTGTGAGCCATCACTGAAATTATTGTAATCATACATCAACAAAGATACAACGCTACCACTGGTGACACCACTACTTCTGCACTGATTGTTTCCCACACTGTGCAGCGTGTCATTTTTATTAAGTGCTGTCAGCTCTTGGTATGCGCAGACAAAAATCGAAATCCCAGTAGGATTTATCCTCTCCATAGACCCACAAAGACTTCAGCAAGTTGGATGTCACTTTTAACAGGACACACATGCTTGCTGTTAGCTGAAATATCAGCAGTGTTTTTCAGCTGCCACGCTCTAATTTAAAAGTGCTGACTTCACACCAGGTTCTGATATTATGTTCATTTTCAGAAATAATCTATTATTTTAACATTACACTTCACCAACCCACTAGCCCAATGGCAATGGGTATTACTGATCACATCTCTAAACTGTACCTCGCTGAAAAAGATTAAATTCACACCCAGTGGACACCAGCCATCACATTCCCAGTAACATTACACCACAGCCCCACAGCCAGAACTATGCATCCCTGTGGGAAGGAAAGAGATACATTCTCTATTCTATCTGTACTGTATTTGGTGTCATTGATCTCCAGAAAGCAAGAATAAGACACAGGGGTTCCCCTGCTGTGACAAATTCTAAAGACCTTTGTTCCAGAGAGACAAGTTTTCCAGTGCTAGACTCTGGCTGTTTCACATGGCATGACCTTTATTTTTTGCATATGCAACAAAGCTGAAGAGCTTCCTGAGCATTATTGTTCATTTCAAGTTTAACACACTCTTCTGAGATGACTCCCTAGATATTCAAGGCTCTGTTTTTTAAATCTATTTTCCGCAGTACCTTCAGCATCACAATTCTGCTGCTTTGAAACAAAATCTTTACCATTTTGCATTTTTTCTTTCTTATAATTGGACTGGTAACATGATCCTCTGGCAACCTTGTAAATACTCTCCAGGCTAAATCATACATTATCTGCCCATGTACTTTGCACCACTGCATGTAATGAAAGTGCTCTGGAAAGTGTTCCATGACAAATATGTACCTGGGAAAAGATTTCTGTATTTTCATATTTAGAGTATTTTTCAGATTGCTGCAACTATTACAGGGCAGGGCTAATTTCAGGTTGGTTTCAGACAAATATGTGTTTCCATATATAACTACGGATGGGAATATTTCTAGGTCCATGAGCAGAGGCCAAAATTATCTCCTCTGCTCCAGCATGCTATTTCCTCCTTCCTTCCAGTAGTAAATAACCGTGGCTCCCAGCTCTGAGCACATGGATTGGAAGTCTGACCAAAAATACCATGTAGCAGTGTTCACAGATGAATTAATTTCCTGCCATACAGACTTCCCGAAGATTAAAGCCACTTTAATTCTTTTGTTTTCAGTAAGACTTGCAAGGTTTGTATCCCACACTGACTAGACATAGGCATCTGTCCAGAGCTGTTCTCTGAAACTATTCCAGCCTCCAGCACAAGCCCAACTTCCCTTAAATCACGTTTCACATCAAACATTAGGAGAGGTTTGCTAGCACTAGGAGAAAACTTACTTTAACTTGTACCCCCTGCTGTCTGAATTCTGTGGGTTGCAGGTGTGTACACATGCACGCTTTAACATTAACAGGCATTCAGGTTTTTATTTTATCTCCAGCTAAACAGCTCTTCCAAACTGGCGGATCACCTTTAGTTCCTGAAACACTCAAACCCAATCAATTTTCAGAAACCTTCGAGACAGTCAGACGCCAGTTACTTGCTGTAAATAATAATAAAAAAATCACCTCTTTATTAATCTTATTTTTACAGAGACTGTCTACCACTGAGTTCCACAGGACCTGATCTTGACTATATATATATATTACTTCTTTTTTTATACATAGGGAAGACACAGAAGTAATTTTCTTTTGCTGCTAGTTTGTTTTTTTTTTTTGTTCATCCCAATAAAACTTGTTGATTATCTTTTTATATTCTCAGCTATCCCATTTACTTCAGTCTGTCTTTATAGAACATGTTTTTTTACTCCTTTCTGGATTTTCCATAATAAGGCTGTCTCTGGCTGGCATCGTTGCATTGAATAGGACAGGGCAAAGTGGGCACCTGACACAGACATCAGAAACAAGATGATTGACTGTAACTTCCACATGGATGTTGGCTTTCCCTTCCTATGCACCACCATGAATTCATCTTCACATCTTCAGCTGTGATCCCTCACCACTTCAGCCAGAACTACTTGTCATTTCTTATCTGCATTGTTAATAACCAGAGAGTGTAAGAATACTCAGCCTGCTTTGTCTGCAGTTTGTCAAGTTTCTAATCTTCTGTTGTCCAGGTTTCCTGTAGCTCATCTGTATTTATTAAGCATATCCTCCATTCCATCTTCCAGGTCATTTCCAGAGACTCGTACAGACACACATTCATTGACCCCTACCCAATATGAAATTCCGGTTTGGCAGTGAGTCATCAATAACCACGCAGAACAACAATATTTCAACTGTGCATTTTTGTAAGTAGTGCATTTTTTCTGGACCACGCTTCCCTAGCTGACTGATGAGAACAGACAGCATGAAAAAAAAACTTATTGCAGATACAAAGAAGTAGCCACTAATTTTTTTTCCCCTTGTCCCTCTCCCCAGTCCAAGGCACTGCTTCATAACTATGTATTGATAAAAACAACCTAAACAAACAACAAAAAAGCCCCAAACCATCCCACCTCATGCACTCAGTTGAAGTCTTCAGAGCTCAACCCAAACCAGCAGGCTGCCTGAACAGACAGATGCTGTGTCAGTGTCCTTCTGGTCTGTAACACACATAAAAGTGACTGTACCAAATGTGAAATTTTTCAACTTTCAGGTGGTACGGGTATTCCACTGCTACACATTTACTCAAAAAAAGGGAAATAAAAATGCAGCCAACCATCAGAAAGTGATTCACAGTATTGCTCCATCATTTTTTTTGCCCTGAGAGTTAAGTTTATTTATCTCAACCTTAGGGACCCACATCTCATCTAATGAACATCAGCTGTAAGATCATTAGACTCATCCAGGATTCCTCTATACTGTTTTTCAGGGTTTCCCTATGCCCTGGAAAGTAATCTTTAGCCCTGCCACATTGGTTTTGTCTCAAGTTGATCCACTGAATGAGAAGATTGGCTCTTGGCATCTCGTATGAGCTTTCCTTCTCTGTACTGTGTTAAGTATTTCTTGATTTAACTTCCCAGGCCACTTAGTTCCTACTCTCTTGGATGATCTCTCTTTTGGAAGTTCCATTCTCTCTCTTTAAAGACAACCTAAACACAAATTCTGGCTTCATCTCCACAAAATATTTTACTATTTCTCACACAACAATAATTTGCGGATTCATGTCAGCTACAAAAACTCCAAACAATAGAAAAAACTCCAAGCCAGCAATATAAATGCGTCTTTCCAGCTGGTATGTCACTCTTCCATTGCAGTGCTGTCCCACTGCTGCATCAAGAGGTCTCTCCTGGTCCTGTTCCAAATTTTCTCACATGATGCTGCACACAGCCTACTGAACTTTCATAAGCCAATGCAAAAACTGTGTGTCCCCCTCTGTCCCAGAATACACATAACTACCACTTGTGTAATTTCCCACAAAATAGGTAGATTCATATGCGTTTTCTTGTGGGTATGAACCATGAATCCTGAAAAGCCTTTCTATCCAACACATCTACTCTCTCCTGGCAATCATATCCACAATGTCAAATCCCCAGTCGTTCTGGTGCAGTTTGGCAAATTGTAAGTTGCTTTCTAAGAGTTGACCCAACCTCCTGTGACCCTCAGACTTCAAGATGAATTCAGGGACTATCGTTACTATTCAAACTCCTGAAGTTAACTGAGGAAAGACTCCTTGCCTACAAATTCTTTCTGTGGGATCTGCAATGCAGAGAATCACTCTCTCTGCAGCTGCCACTGACATTCCTCTGTAATAATATATAAGCCTTTTTAAGAGTTGTGAGCTATGCGAGGGCTTAAGGATTTCGTCCCATCATACTTGCAGATTAATGCAACATTTCAGCTTAAAATGACATTTTAAATTTCAGCAGAACTAGAACTGAAAAAAAGGAAAAAGAAGCTGGAGATTTTTGTTCTTACAAAATTGCTTGTAGCAGAATTTCAAACCTGTGCCATTTCCAATACATTTGTACAGCACCTGTACTATGTTAAAGCCTGAGATGCAAAGTAAAATTTTGATTTACTTTGCTAGCTTTCAACTAAAAATCATGTCTGCTAACATTGAAACAAGTTTCTATTATAGTTGTTTCTCTCCCTGTAATGAGATCAGTGATGTTACAGTACAATTAAATTACACACACACAAAAAAAGTACACTTCTAGAGCCTGGAATTAAAGAACCGCCTCCTAAAGTAGGAGAGAACTGAACTAAAGGGAAATATTTGCCAAAAAGTACTTAATTGCAGTAAAATTATTTTTTAAAACATCCTCTCATACAGATACAACTTTGCCAACAAAACTGAAAAATTGAGAAAAAAATGAAATTAATACATTCTAAAACTTCCCTCAATACTAAACAGTCAGATCTCTACTGAGATTAAGATCATAGCAAAAATACTGTATTAATGGAAACTTTTGAGATGTGAATGACAAAAGCCTATGTGCCAAAAGAATCAAGAATGAGGGAATATCTGTTACACTGATAAACAAAATATCTCCTGCTCATCCCTTATTTTGGTTTCTGCCCTCTGTGATGAGTATGTTCACAGCAAAGCAAATACAAGATTCAGTTTCCAGAAGCTACCTTCTCTACTAAGGTTATTGAATCTGTCACTAGAGAATGAAACAAACACTAAGAAGAGAGTATGAAGAGTGCAAATACATCCACATGTAGTAACTGTTTTCTTCAGTTACCTATTTATTTTCAATGAGCACTTTATTAATAAATTTCATTAACAGAAAACTGGGAAACTTTTTGTTTCAGAGATAGCCACCAACATACCTGTGGCCCATCAAAAAGGACCTTCAAAATAAAGCTAATTTTTGGTGCATTCTCACTACTTAGGGAACGGAGTATAGAAAAGGTGGTTCATCCACCTTTTCAATCCTGTTATGGATATTAATCCATAAAACTGCTACACACTGCAAGCTGAAAGTGTGAAGATTTAATTTTCTTTTGTGTGTCAAATAACACAATCTTCAGGGTTTTGTAAGGTTTATTGTGTGTTTCTCACAAGAAATTTCTCCCCCCAGCTCACCACAGAGTTGCTACCCCACACTTCACAGTGATGGAAGCTTGAAGCTTGTTTAGCAAGAAAGAAACCCTCCATTCTCCTCAGAGATAACAAAGGGTTAACTTCCCAACTGGAGAAGTTTCAGTCGGACTGTCCTTGCTTCACAGTAGGATAGTGACAGATTCCAGGAAAATGCAGCCAAGTAAGGAAAACACTTTGGTCAAGCAAATATATTAGGCAAACCTCAATGTCAGAAGCACAAAGACTGGAATAGCACAAGCCTGCACTGCAAACTAAAGCCTAGCTTCTTTTACATAAATATTTTTCCTCACTTAAAAATCAACTCAACAGTCTTGGGAGATAAAAAAAAGCTGGTTGCTCAATAGCCTAAAAGGTAGAATTAAGCCCAGCATCAATATAGGTCAAAAATAAATCTATACTTCAGGCTACCAAGCACTAATATGTTAAGTTACAGCATTCATATTGAAACTGAAGATAAGAGGAAACCTTGCAAATATTATAAAATCTTACCATTAAAAACCAGATACTCGCCTGTCTTCACACACAATAATCAATGAGAATATCAAACTCAGGTGTTATTCTATGTAGTTCTATTATCATCAAGATGTTATTATAGTCAAGATTAATGAAGAGAGGAGAGTAAATTAAAAACTCTTTCAGGACATCCTTTCTGTTCTACCGGTCAGAACGATCACTGGTTTTATAATCATTTCTTCCTACCCATTAAATGGTTCTACTGAAATTAAAAAAAATCACACCACAGATTAACAGAACAATGCATTCCCTAATCAGAGGATACAAATTTTACACATGCATGTTTTAAACATCTGAATTTCAGCCCCAATTTCTTATTAAACAGAAAATGCAACCTAAGCCTATTCACTTAGGAAAAAAAAAAAACCAAAAATATGTATTTCCACAAAGATAAAAATACGAAGGAGCAAGGAAAAAAGAATTAGAACTGAGAAACACAAGCGCTACATTTATAGGAACATAGCCATTTACAAAATGCCTTTTTTTTAATGGTTGCCTTTCAAGCTGTGCCAACACTACAATGAACATAAAAGATCTGCCTCCCTAGCAGATTTAGAAGAAAAAGCAATTACTACATTAGAGAAAATAGGCTCAGAAATTTCCACCAATTGATAGTTGGCAGCAGTGCCAAACCCCAAAAAGCCCTTCAGCACCAACCTCTACATATATCGGCTGTGAACAAACAAATTAAAAAAAAAAACCACTGCCTCAAACTGGGGTCAGCCCTTCACTTTGGGGAAAGAGAAATAAACAAAAAACAAAACAAAACAATAACTCTCCATCTTCCTAGATAAGCACTAGAAGGCTTTTCTTGATGTCAGGGTGTTTGAAGTGATAGGTCTTCTGTTTGGGGCACTCCATCTCAAAAGCTCTTGAAACACAGCCACACTGTGGTTCTGCAACAAAGGCTCCTTCCCAAAGTCTGTGGAAAAGCACAAGGCCTTTCTTCCCAGTGGAAGGGAGGTCTCCACATTTATGCACTACTAGTGCTGGAACAGTTTACACAGAGAGGCAGCTGCATGGAGCAACTCTCTACAGACTGTTCACAGAAGCAGGGATTTCTCAATCCTGCCTGAGAACACTCCTATAGCTGCAGTCCAAGTTCAAGGGCTGCCTTTACCACAGAAGGGGAGGAGGAGGTACTGCAGCAAATACAAATCGGATTTTGGAGCAGTACCACTGATCAGTCATCCTCACCATGGACTGACATCATCCAGCGTGGGTAATGGTAACACGCGAGCACCGTATGTGATACTTAACATTGACTACTTTTATCGATCCTTGGTGCACTACTGCGTCTTCCATATCAGTGCAGATCAGTGAGTTTCTGCTCTTTTAACAATGCAGGAAGAGGCGAATGTGAACTGACAGTCCCAGCTTTTGCAGTTTCCCTTACTGGCTCTCTACTTGCTTGAGAAGACAAATCATCTGAGACAGTGACAGAACACTTCATGGGCAGAAGAGACTAATTACTGCATAATAAACATCGTCAAAGCTATTTTATTAGGATTTAAATTAAACATGACAAACACATTTTGGATGTTCCTAGGATGTTCCTACTCTCTGTTAAGAAGTAGCATTAACAAATCTCATTTAAAATCAAACCTATCAAGAGCTAAAGAGCACATCATCGTGCTGCCACCAAATACTGAAAATCAAGAGTTTCAGTGATGTCTTTGCCTTGCTATATTTTCATCAAAACACAGAAGTTGTTCTTTTCATATATTTCCCTATAAGAAGTGTATCCAAGCACACAGAAAATAACCAGAGATAGACCTCATATGGAGGCAATCTGAGTGTACTTGTTCTGCCATACATTTGCTAGAAGTCTGCACCACAAAAAGGTGTTTTTTACGCAATAAACATTATAAAAAACTTGGCAATAAAAATGCCCACATCTCTGAACACAACTGAAACTTACAATTAGTTCATGCAGATATATAGGTATGCAGGTGTACAGAAATACCTGTTGAATGAGCAAGGATACCAATGTTTAGTCGGCAGTACAAGAGTCCAGCTACCTGATACCAGTGGGAACTACTCAGCAGCCCATGTTGCTCTGTTACTAAAGTCACAATGCTGTCAGAGTTCCACAGCAGTGTCAAATAAAAGCTTCAGGTATCAAAGTCCCCTTCTGTGAAGGGCTGAGTCACTAATGTGACTGATCAACAGCAAATGTATTCCTGACACTTTAAACTTGTGCAGCACAACATCCTGTGGACCATTTTTTTGTATTTCTGTGCAAGAACACATACCTACCACATCATTAACCCTGGCTATCTTGTTGCACAGGTGAAACTAAAAGCAAAAAAAAAGTAAGTTGCAGAGATGTGACCACTCTCCCAGAATTATTAATTTCAGACAAAATTCTTGACCACAGCTCCTGTCAGTTATTACCACTGGAAACAGTAATCTGTCGAAGAGCAATGGAAGGAGACATCAACATTTCTCTTATACAACTAAGCCATTATGTGGTAGTCTGAAAACAGGACTCTGCTTCTGATGACACATAGAAATCTTTACAAGTCCAAATGTTTCAAATAAACTGTATTACTTAATCAACAGAGACTTTTTTGGGCAATGCAAGAAAGCTGGCATAAAAAATATTTTGTTTTACTTGAATGTAAGATCCAGTTATTTTACACTATATAGAATTCCAATTTTTTTGTGTGTATTAACATTTTCTTAAAGTTTTTAAAAGTTGATGGTTTTTAACTGTCATTATTCAGAAGCAGATTAAAGCATTTACAGTAACAAGAATTCAAACTATGAAAACAGAGCATCTCAGATTATTAGATGGTCACAGCAGTTTACTCTCCTACCTGCTTCCCATCCAGTGTACAAAGTCTCTTGACTACACCCGAGTCTAACTTAATGGCTTCGGTGATGTCATTCAAGACCTGTTCGAAGGAGTGAGCAGTCTTCTTGTTCAGCAGAATTCTCACAGCTTTCCGTGGCTTTACTCCACTCCTAATAACAGTCACTAACTTGGGTTTAATGAAATCTTTACTCTCCTTCACTTCGCTCCTTGTGGATGTCAAAGACGTCAAGGACCGACTGGAGCCAGTCCTTATGTTCACACACCAGTTCGGGTTGACATTCTTGGTGTAATCAACTTTGCGATATGGTTCATTGGATGCACACACATAGCTTTCACCTGAAAAGAAGAGGACATGTTCACAGTTAAGGGGGTTTGCAGCTACTTTGTCAATTTAAAAACTAAACAAAACAAAAAGGACAAATATTTCAAGAGTGATTTTCCTGTATTTCAACAAGGAGGACTAAATTGTCAGAGCTTTCCACCCAAACAATACTCTCACAGAGTGCTGTCAAAAGAGCTCTGGTTTAAAAACAAAATAAAAAATAGTAGGGGGTAATGAGGAGGTTCAAGACACTTCACGTGTCTTTTGGATTTTGACTTATTTTGCAAGTGCTTAAATTACTTGAGCTCACAACATATGACATTAAGAGCATTCTCCTACAGCAAATATCCAGGTCCTCTCCTATATATCCCTCAATCATAAATTTCAAGATACATACACCTGTGTCTATGTTTAATTGTTTTACAACAGCAAGTTTTAACAATAAATTTAAGCCCCTCAAGACCCTTACCCTGAAAGGCACATTAATCTGACTGACTTTCTACCAGCAACACGCATTTGAAACGCATTCACTTCATATTTTTTTAGACCAATGAACACCTGTCGAGGCCACAAACGAGTCTTTGAGACTATGGGAGTATGATAGGACATCTCCATTTCCCCATTTTTAATTGCTTTCCTAATTCAAAGCTATTTGGGGGGGGTTTTTGTTTTTTTTTTTAAGAGAAAAAAAGGAGGACTGCTTACTGCTTATGACAACTCTTTTGACACCTGACAGCAATATTCAAGATGTAAACCATGACCAAGGACATCTTTAAGTCTGAGTTATTTGTGTAACCTACATCCTTGGGGTGTCACAAAACAGCATCCCGAGACATTCTTGCAAGGGCAGAGTATTGCCAAAAGGATGAAAGGTGAACATTCCAAACTGACAGAATACACCATTGCTCCAGACAGGAGAGCTACCTGTATCTTAAAAAGCTTAACCTGTTCTAAGATTAAAGCTACACAGTCAAAGTCACTGGTGGAACAAAACCAAATTCACCTCTTACATGCACAGCAAGATGAGCAAACATACATCTAGGGGACAGAATCGCAAGAGCTACAAAATGTATGCCTACATTTAGATACATACTAAAAAACTTTTAAACAACACTTTTACTTTCTCCAGATTGGAGAGATGATTTATCTTAGAAATTGCAGAGCTTATTCTAAAAGCAAGATACTAAACTACTTTCAAAGCCCTGAAGAATTACTGTGAGCTGAAAGACTTTCTTGTTTCTTTTCCAATACCAATTACACTGCTTTGTAATTTATCTTGTATTTAGACCTTCTTGAAAGTCTACTTGCTGTGTTTGAAAGAACACAGATTATAATTAAGCCAAGTGAACAATGATTTTGTTTGGGAAATTCTGGCAGCCAGTTCTGCCTCCACAAAAATCACTGTGACTGTATTCCACTCAGGCACTAGGAAACTGGGGTGAGGTTCTGTGGATGCCACTGTCTTGCCTGTACTCTTCACTCATCCCCATCCTTCCTCCTCATATTCGCACATCAAGTGGTGCAAAAAACAAGCTAATACAGACAAAATTAGACTCTCCTCTTTCCCCCAATAAATTAGCTAAGAAAAAAGAGGTGTTTTCAGCCCAAATTCTACTTGAAAAAGAGCTGAATGTTAGCACAAATTTAGTAAGAGAAAAAGAATCCCAAACTCCACACAGCTTTGTAAGGACTGTGGTGTTAAGAAGCTTATGCTGCCCCAGAACTACATGATAAATTGTAAGAATTCTCCAAACAATCTGATTTTATCAAACCTGAGCAAGATGCTGGATGAGATTACTTCAGAAAGTCCCTTTCAAACTAAGATATGCTACGATTCTAAAGATATGCACATTTCTTTCAACAGCTGTTTTCCTCATTTATCTTGTTATTGCAAAATAGCATGAGATATTCGAATTTTGTTGCAGCTGCTCAGCTAGAATAGAAAGCAAAGGCTTCCCCCTGTATATCCTCTAACGCTAGATTCAAAGGACTGTGCTTGTTTCCTGAACAATTGCCAGTAAGTCTGAATCTAAACTCAGTGCTGCCAAATGAGAAGCACCTCAAGAAGCTGGTAGTTCTAATTAATTCCATTAGGCTCACTAATTACACCTGCTGATCATTTTGTTATTCTCCCCTCTCCCTTCCTGCACGACATAGAACCGCAGCATGGTGTAACCCCAGACTAAGCACCACAGAGCCACCTGCTCACTCCACTTTGGTGGGACTGAAGAGGCAAAATCAGAAGGGTAAAACAAAACTCACAAATGGAGATAGAGACAGTTTAATAGAGAAGGCAAAAGCCACAGGTGCAAGCAAAGCCAAACAAGGAATTCATTCACCTCTTCCCAAGGACAGGCAGGTGTTCAGCCACCTCCAGGAAATCCAGGCTCCATCATAGCAATGATGACTTGAGAAGCCACACGCTGTAACTCTCAACATTCCCTCTCGTCCTTCTTCTTCCCCCAGACTCATAAGCTGAGCACGATGTCATATGGTCTGGAGTATCACTTGGGGTCAGCTGTCTCACCTGTGTCCCCTCCCAGCTTCATTTTTCCCAACCCACTCACTGGTGCCATGGTGCATGAAGACAAAAAGGCCTTGGCTCTGTGCAAGCCCTGCTCAGCAGGGACAGAAACACTCCCCTTATCAACACTGTTTCAAAAACAAACACAAAACATGGCCCATACCAGCTACCATGAAGAAAATTAACTCTATCCCAGCCAAAACCAGCACAAACTCTTAGGAGTTAGCTATGTGCAAAAGAGTTTTAAATAAATTCTGCAAAGTACCTCAAATTCACCATCATAGAGCATGTTCAGAATTATCCTTTCCAACTCAAAACCAATGCACTTCCTAGACCATTTAAAAACCCCAACAAATGCACACAAGGTAATTCAAAATTAAATCTCAGGGTTTAAATTTAAATTACTAAAGTTTAAAAAAACAAATGAAAATTACAGCTACTCAGAAACAGTATCAAACTTGAAGCAAATTAATTGCTTTACATAAAATAAAGGTAGAGGGCAAAAAAGGGCCCCTTGCTCAAGGATTCATCCTAGAAGAGTTTCAACAGGCTATGCTGGCTTTGTCTTTTACAGACTCATAATCATAGATAGAGCATCTTCTTTGTACTATCATGAATTGTGATCTATTATCTGTCACATTTGTATCTGTGGCACCCTATATGGCAGAAATTGTACTTCTATGAAATTTTCAGTCAATATTAATCCAAAAAGATCTATATTTCTTTAAAATAGCAGTGTAAAAATTTCTGTTGCCTACTGGTTGCCTTAATGCATGAACAAAATAATTACTTGATTATCTAGAAGGCTTGTAATGCAGATTTCTTCTTGCTACTTCTTTTCCTTTAAGCAGAGGCCACACATGGTAACAAAACCCAGGAAGTGCTTTCAAGTGAAAACAGTGTAATAACTTAAAGAAAGAATTTCAGATTATTTGTTTCAGCTGCATTTAGCCAAGCTTAGGTTCAAGCACAAACTATTTCAGTTTAAAAAAAAAAAAAAGATAAAATCTGCCAAAATGAATTGAAAATATCCTATAGTTGGCAGATACAGAAAAGTCTTAATTACTTGAGAATGTAGTATATTACAGACTGTTTAGTAAGTGTTTTAAAGTCCATGCCTGCTTTCATATACCAGACATATAAATAAAGTTAAGTAACACAAGTTTCACATGGAAAACAGATTTTACTACTGCACCTGCAAGGCAGGCACATATGGCAAGAGGAGAGCAAGGGCTGTAAGTGAGAAAACACATTCACTGAGTAATTTGCTTGTTTCATGACTTAAAGACAAAGGATGAAGTTTTGAAATTATTACTTAAATGTCTAATTATTTTACCACAGACAGGACTTCACCCACAATTTCTAAGTTCTATTTAAAAACTTGCAAAATACAAAAAACCAAGAAACACTATAATTAGGAATCCAGTTGCTGCTCTCTGGATAAAGAATGGTTTTCTAGGTATGAGTTAAACATTTATTTGTTTAACAGGAGTATACAATTGGCTACTTAACAGATGAAAATATGTGAGGAAAAAAAAATGGCAGGAGTAACTTAAATCACACCTATAAAGTCACCTACAGGAAATTTTCCCACAGAATGGTATGTTCAAAAAGCATGCCTGAGAAAACACCATCCCTTGATAAGCATGAATTCATAAAGATGTGCTACTGTTTAAATTATCTTAGCCATTCTCCAAAGTAGAAAATGTACTTATGTGTGTCTGTTTGGAAGAAACACCAAGTCATTTGTAGAAGTATTATCTCTTTTTCACATTAATCTTTTGTAGGTAAGAACCTGAAAATGTAATATTATATACCATATTTGCTCACAGCCTTCATGTATGACCTGATTTTAAATCTGCTTGGGATTAATTCATGTATAACTACACACTTCTGATAATCTCCACAATCTTTGAGAAAACTAATATTTGCAAAATATAACACACAATCCTTGATTTTTGAGGGGGTCTAGAGTGGTTGAACCAATCAAATGGATTTCAAACATTGTTTACAAAGTAACAGATACCTTTATAGTTAAAAATCACAAACATAAACAAATTTGACTGTTTCACTGACTGCCTTTAATGAGATTTTTCATGTGAATAACCTAAATACATATAATCCCAAATACAAAGGAAATATTTTCTGAGATTTTAGTGGCATTTTGATCAGGCTGTAGCTTTTTTCCTTCTTTTTGCATTTGTACATCTACCAGCCCTACTGAACTGACAGAACTCCAAAAAGAGGCATAAACAATACTTCAAATATTTACACAGCTGACTTCAATATGGTCAATTTCATGGTTTGAAGGCCCACTTTCCATTGATAATCTTGAAAGATTTTAAAGCTAATGCATACTAGCACAGAGTCATAGCAGTTACACCATGGAAAGTAAATACAATTTCTTCAGCTTACAACATTAACATGAATCAGCTCCCCAGGTTTCAGACCAGAGCATGAATTTAGTCACTAATATTACTCTGAGATTTGCAGGTAAAGAAGCAGACGATAGCTAACTAAATAGAAAGATCTATTAAGCAATGCTTTCTTATTTTTATTTAAATGCAGGAAAAAATGCAACAATTCCAGATGTAGGTGACATCTGGGACTCTTGAGCCCAGCCCAACTATTCTACAGCAGAAAGCTCAACCAGGCTGCATAGCAGTTTTGGCAGAAGTCTCAAACCTCCTTATAAGTTCACAGCATAATTTCAACAGAGCGTATGTGCCATCCATCCCATGATTCATTACAGTACCCAGAGCAAGCTAAAAGTGCCAGTTCTTCCATGAAGAAATCCTGCTACCACCAAAAAGTCCTCAAATGGGGCATATGCTCACTTAAAAGGAGAAACATTAGCTGATATTTTGGGGCACAATAAAATCAGCAAATGACATAAGTCTACTTCTGATTTTCCAAGTCTTATTAACAGTAGAAAATCAGCTAGAAGACATGGAATATTGCCTATCGACAAGGAAACCTTGTCAATAGGCAAAACCTTACCTGCCTCTAAATAATTTAGCCGCACTGAATTAATAACCAGATGCACTATCCATGAAGCAAGAAGAACTGCATGTGTGCTGTGTAAATGGTTTAAGTACAATGTAAAAGGACTGCAGTTTCAGGCAGGCAACAGTCTAAACACAACACTTACCATTCCCTCAGAAGAGGAAAATACAGACAGTGAACATAGAGAATGGATAAAAGAGAAAACAACACTGCACTGGTCAATCTGACTGAGAAATAGCCATAGGTCAGCAGCTGCCTAAATACTGGTTTGTTTACTTAGAAACTCATCCAAAAAGTTTTTCTTTAGCCATCTATTTCTTCAACACCAACCCCCAGGAAATGTGCCTAGCTCACCTTTCAAGATAAAAATGCATGGATAAGGAGAGCAGTGTGTACACTTAGTAGATGAGGGGAAAGCTGTGGATATGTCTATCTAGGGTCTATTTAGACTTCAGTAAAGTGTTTGACACCATCTGCCACAGCACCCTCCTAGAAAAACTGGCTGCTTGCAGCTTGGGTGGGTGGACCCTTCAATGGGTAAAGATCAGGCTGGATGGCTGGGCCCAGAGAGCTGTGGTGAATGGAGATAAATCCAGCTGGCAGCTGGTCACTAATGGTGTTCCCCAGGGCTCAGCTCTGGACTGGTCCCGTTTAACATCTTTACTGATGATCTGGACAGGGAGATCGAGTGCACCCTCAGTAACTGCAGAAGACACTGAGTTGGGTGGAAGTGTTGCTGTGCTCAAGGGATGGAAGGCTCTGCTGGAGACCTGGACAGACTCGATTTGGGCTGAGGACACAGCTGCAGGAAGCTCAGTAAGGTGAAGTGTGGGGTTCTGCACCTGAGCCATGCAACAATACAGGCTGGGTGAGGAGTGGCTTGGGACAGAAAGGGACACCTGGGGGTGCTGGCTGACAGCAGCTGAACATGAGCCAGAGTGTGCCCATGAGGCCAAGAAGGGCAGTGGCATCCTGGCCTGGATCAGCAGAACCAGGGTGGTGGTTGTTCCCCTGTACTTGGCACTGGTGAGGCCACACCTTGAGTGCTGTGTCCAGTTCCAGGTCCCTCACTTTAAAAAGGACACTGAGGGCCTGCAGCATGTCCAGAGAAGGGAAACAAGGCTCAGGAAGGGTCTAGAAAACGTCTTATGAGGAAGGGCTGAAGGAGCTGGGTTTGTTTAGTCCGGGGAGGAGTAGGCTCAGGGTTCTCTGTAATTCCCTGAAAGGAGGTTGGAGGAGGTGGGGTCTTTCTCTTCTGCCAGGCCTGAGGTAAGAGGAATAGAGGAAATGGCCTTAAGCTGAGACAGGGGAAATTCAGATGAGGTATTAGAAAATATGTATGACTGTTAAGTGGTTAGGCATGGGAATAGGTTGCCCAAGGAGAGGGTGGAGTCACAATCCTGCAGGTGTTTAAGAGACATCTGGATCTCCTCATATGGTGAAATGGTTTAGGGGTTACAGTGGCAGTGCTGCGTTGATGGTTGGACTGGACGATCTCAAAGGTCTCTTTCAACCCTGATTATTTTATGCCTCTATGTGAACAATTCTAAATTCAGCCATGCAGTATTAGGTACTAATAAAAAAAAGTAGGATGCATCCTGCCCTTTTGTATCACAAGTTTGATACGTGCAGTTTTGAGGGAACACAGCTCCCTGACCATTTGGGGTTCTTGACAGCACTAGTTTTGTGAGCCAAACCTCAACGCTAAGCATTTAACAAATAGCCTAAAAACATTCAGATTTTTTGTCCTTAAAAAATAGTGACTACTAAAGAAACACTTACAGACATTTAGTCTTTCCTAGGATGAAGTTAGAAACCAACTGTGGATATGCCACATAGTGAGAAACAAAAGGAATAAATTAAGTGTGCAACACTCAAAAATCATCAGCAGGGATATTTGAAACAAAAGTATCTGAGTAAGGTTTTCTGGCTTTTTTTTTTTTTTGCAAGGTTAATAACCACTATCTCCTGAAAGTCACATAAAGGATCACTTTTTAAATGGTACTCTGCATAACAGAGAATGATATAGCTGATACAGANCAGACATTTAGTCTTTCCTAGGATGAAGTTAGAAACCAACTGTGGATATGCCACATAGTGAGAAACAAAAGGAATAAATTAAGTGTGCAACACTCAAAAATCATCAGCAGGGATATTTGAAACAAAAGTATCTGAGTAAGGTTTTCTGGTTTTTTTTTTTTTTGCAAGGTTAATAACCACTATCTCCTGAAAGTCACATAAAGGATCACTTTTTAAATGGTACTCTGCGTAACAGAGAATGATATAGCTGATACAGATAAAAACATCCCTAGAGAAGGCAAATAATTTCTGTATTTTTTAAGCATGTGTTCCCCTGTGAAGCCCATAGGACACGGCAGCTATCCAGATAGATTCCACCTATTCACCTTATGTTCCTCAGCTTCTTTGGGTGCAACTCTTTAGCTTCAAAGGTACCAAAAGCTGATTATTTAGTACAACAAGGTAGTTATTATGGCTACTGACCTTCTTTCTAACTTTAGAAACACAGCAGAGTGCCCTTTCCGTGTTCTGCAACACAAAGCCAAGCAGATTTCCGGAACACCATATTTACAGCATATATGAGTGAACTAAAAATAAAACAAGCCCTTTTATGAAGGATTGGGTTATTTTAATTTCTCTTTCCTTCCTTCCTTTGAGCAACTTCCCTCCTCATCAGTTTCTTACAACTCACTTTCATATCACCTTTAATAACCCTGTATAAGTCATGATCTTCCCTCATCTACAGCACTTAGAGGTCCCCGTGCACTTTTTAAAACCTGTGATGACAACCAGGATTGCAGCAGATGACTAACTGCTACTAGTTCTCTTTTGACTTTATTTAGATGAGAAGAGGTGCAGATTACAGCTTCCTACAGGCTTTCACAGAAACACAGAACAGCTGGAGTTGGGAGAGACCTCTGGAAATTCAACCCCCTGCTCAGGCAGGGTAAAAGCTCTCAAAAGACAGTTTCACCTGGTATCAAACACCACAAGCTTTTTCCATATGAAGTAAATAACACTTTTCAGGTAAACTACAATTTCCCCATCCCTGAAACTAGGAGATGTTGAATAGGTGGTGGAACTGTTTTATTTTGCTTGGATAGGAAGTTAACTAAGAATTACATCTGCATTTCACATCCACATCCCATCACTCCAGAGCCATGTCACTACTGTGATTTGAACATATATTTGGAAGAACATGCTTTCAGTGTTTTTTAATCCCTCTTTCATCCTCCTTTTTTACCCTTCTTTGTTCAACTTGCTACATTTGCCTCTTTTTTTTAAAAGCATTATAGCTTCTGGGTTTAGCACCGGAGGGTAATCATACCTTTTGGAACAAGCAAAAATACAAACTGCCTACTTGGTGTTACCATCGGCTTGCCCTGACAAGAGAAAAAGATATTGTTGACCTAATACACATCAACTAAAATCACAGGTACTTTATGCAGGATTAAAATGTAATATGCAGTAACAACAATGGTCTAAGGCAGAAAAAACTTGGATTGTTCAACACCTCGTTTCACAACACATTCTCTTAGTCTGTATCAATGAGGCAAAACTCATTTATGCAAATCAGATATTGCCCTGTGCTATGTGTCCTGGCCCTGCATAAGGACTGCCCTGTCCAGAACCTTCCCACCTCCCGCCCAGAGACTTCCCTACGGATGCCTGTTGATTGTGTGCACAACCATGCAGACAAACCTACTGACATTTAATAAAGAACTGTATTAATTAAGCATTGTTGGTGAAAGAACAAAGACTCTCAGCCATTTTTCTAGGAAACTAGAAGGATTCCCATTAGATGCAAAATGAACCTAACTTCTCTTTCCAGGAATGAAGTCTACACTTGGTTTCCTCTCCCAAAATCCAACAATAACTCCCAACTTTGCAGTAGACCTTTACAATCGGGATTCTCCATGTCCTTCATTAACAAGACAATGAAAGCAAAGGATAATGAGACAGAGCATGACAAACATCCACATAAAACACACAGCTCAGGACTAAAGAGCTGCACAGTTCTATTACCATGGTGTCATGCTTTAGGAAGCCTACATTTTTAAGGGAAACTGAAGGAAATAGACTAACACTTAAATAGCTAACTCTGGTAGAAAATAAAAATTAATCTATGATTCAATTTTTGATATTGGAGGGCAAATATAAAATTACACATTGAATCTCCTAAAGTAAGGAGCAGTGTTAGGTCTGAGAGTAAAGCTGGAGGAAAGAAAACTGTAAGGAAGTCATAGGAGTCCCAACCCCCACCTCCTCTCTGGATCTGCCTGCTCAAACAGATCAGGAGCAGACAATGAAATGCTTCCCTCCTCCCATTCTAAGAAAACAGTGAAAACTGTCAAACTCATGAGCCATAATGTTTCCTAATCTACAGGGGCTGAGAATATAAATTATATTTGCCTCAGGCTGGTCCAGCAGAGCATGCTTTTTTGATTGTCATATCCAGTTAAGAAAAGCAATATGCTTTAAATGGAGCTTCTATTTTTGACTAATAAACATGATCTGGTCCAATTTTTAACTGGCTCAACCCATAACAGCAGTATTTCATATCCTCAGTATGTCTATGCATTAGCTCTTTTTCTCTTAAAATGACAAACAGTACAACAGATTGCCAAACACAGCCAAACTCCAGAAAAAATGTTTATCAGTGACTCAATTCAGCTTGTTATGAGACAGAATTTGATGTTACCAGCTTTTATATCCCTGAGAGACACTAACCTGATAAATGGGAAATAAGCCTCAAAGAGCCTGCCTGCACTGGGACACGTCTCTGTCCAGGAGCTACACACACAGGCTGGAGCTGAGGCATGTTTAATGCAGACCTTGCTGGCTTGGCAAGGCTTGCTGAGCACTCACCTTCTGCTCAGTGCAGAGATCTGCCACTACTGAACCTGAACTGCTGTGACTCCATGTCCCAGCTCAGGAGCACTGGGAATGTGCCAAGAGAGCAGCGAGCTCGGTGTTGCATCACACAGCCATGGCCCGTCTGGTGCTCAGCCTGGGGCTGGCACGCACAACAGCACTTTTATTTTCCATTCCGAAAAAATTAAAAAGCAATACAGCAAAGCACCATGCAAGACCACTTCTGGTGCTTCTGCAGTTCAAGCTTTAGGTCAACACCAATGTTGGAGTATTCACTCGAAAGCAGAAATTCAAGCTTGTTGTGCTGTAATCATGAGAGATAAAGAAAATGAATCCAAACCCAATCTCTTCCAGCACCTCAAGGACAAAACAGCTGGCAAAAAAATCAAATAATTTCAAGGAATTATAGATTCACTACTTGCTTGCTGTCATTTCCTTCCTATATATACTTTTCTTTCTCTGTGTGGTGATTAGTCTTACCGCTGGTGAAGTTTTTAGCATGCTAACTGGAGAACACACTAATCCAATTATGCTGCTGTAGGATTTTCTTAAGATTCCTGAGAGTTATATTGGTTATGGATAGATGACCAAGTAATTGGGATTCTTTTCCCCCTCTTTTTATTTCATTGAGAAAGCATGGAAGCGGCATTTGGATTGTGACATTTATTTTGCTTTATTTCTCCAATGAAGAGCCATGACAAAGGTTATGCTTTCAATGAGTATTTCAAGAGACAAAGAGTAAATTTTGCTTTCAGTTATTAATTTATAGTTGTAAGAGTATACACTGCTGTTCAGCAAGTAATTCTGTCTTTAAGTTATAAAAGCTTAATATCATTTCTGCTGCAACATTTTAAAAGTCACCCCATGTCATTGCTAGTTTCACCTCCTTTTCCTTCTGTCACCACTTCAGCATACTGTGTTTTTTTAAGGTATCTCTAAATAAACCACCAAATCATGAAAATGTTTTTTACTTCATTTCTTTTATCACCACAGGGTCAGCATTTCACTCTACAACGATTTCATGTTTCCTCTGTTTTCAGAGAACAGCCTTATGGTAGATCACATAAATCCTCAAAACTGTGTTACTATCAGGAAGGCCTGATATACAGAAGTATAACTTCTATGCATTCCTTTTTTGCGGGACACCCACTTGGCACACCAAATGCTCTAGACCCCCTCCGCCCCCTCCATTTCTCTCTCATGTTAGGAGCAGCTGGTCCCTAACTCCCAGTGCCCTGACTGGTGGATTAAAGGTCTTCAGGTTCCCCTTCCCATCAAATCCTTCAGGTATGATTCAGCATTGTTTTGAAAAGGAAAGCTTCCAAACCAAAGCTCAAAGGATAGGCAGCTGAAAGCTGAGGAAACAGGAGGCATTGGAAGGCCTACTACTCTTTCTTCATTAATGCAAACCAGCTACACCTGGCACACAGAGTCACAGGGTTGAAGACTGCAGTGGCTGATGTATTAAATACCTGAGGACAACCATCAAGTGCAAATTCATTATGAGCCTCTCAGTGTGCACAACATAACCTGTGCACTTGGAAAGCAGGCAATGCTGAGCTTAAATTACATTTTAAGACATCATGTGAAAAGACTGGGGAATTCTGCTCCTCAATCCGATAATTATCACTCCCCACAAACAACGGGCATATGTTTCATTCACAAAACTACTTCTAGCCCCATTTTGAGACAGTCAAGTGCTGCTCTGTTCAGATTCACAAGGTCTACATAACCTTAGCAGCTAAGTCCCATTATGAAAAGCTACTTAGGAACAACTCTGAAATACATCTGATTCTATAACATGCTTTAGAAAGTCAGACGAGGTAAATATTTCCCTCTTTTAAAATGGACTCTGATCACAGTTGAAACTAGGACTTTACACCTGTTAGTTTTAATAAGCGGTAGGATATAGATACCCTTCTTTCACAGCACTGGGGGCTTCCTCTCTGAAGGCTGAAGCCACTGTGGGTCAACAATGACACTCACAGAACTAAATTACAGCATTTCCCGCTCTTACAAATAGAAGATAACGAAGAACTTTACGGTTCTTGCAGATGAAAAGAGCACCTGCTGCTTAACTACCATTGGAGCCAAGCCCAGCGCATGCAGATGGCAGCGCTCGGTGTGACGGGAGAAGTGGATGGTCCACGCTGGGAAAAGGAGGCCCTACCGCCTCTGACAGCAGCGGGCAGCCCCGGCCACTCGCCCTCACGAGCTCTGCGACCGCCAGTCTTCAGTGAGGCGACCTCTCCGCCTTGATCCGGGCAGAGACTGGGAAGCTCACCCCAGGGAACGCCCGCAACCCACCACCAGGTCCCGTGGAAAACCTCCAGCCGGACTCTGACATCCCCTCTCACCTTCCACCAGCTCGTCCAGGCTGGTGAGCTTCTTGCTGCCATCGATGGTGTAGATGGTGCGGACCCCCTGGGGCAGGTTCACGTTGTCCGACAGGGACCGGGTGAGCTCCACCAGGAGGGCGTCGAAGGAGCGGAAGCGGTCGGGGGAGATGGCGTACACCAAGCCCTTGAAGTACCTGTCCCCGTTGCGGTAGAAGCGGGCTTTGCGCGCCTTCTTCTCGGAGCTGAGCGCCTGCAGGGTGCGGGTGCGGTAGAGGCTGCAGTGGGCGCTGTGCGCCGGGCTGGGCACCAGCCCATTGCCCCGCGGCCCCGCGCCGCCGCCGGACCCGGAGCCTCCGCGCCGCGGCCCGGAGCGCTGCTGCCGCTTGTCCCGCTCCTCGAAGTGCTCCAGCTCGATGCTCCGGCTGCTCGCCATGGGAAGCCGCCTGCCCGCCCTCCCAGCTCCGCTACGGGCTGCTACGCCTGCCCGCCGCGCTCGCAAGGGCTCGGGCCGCCTAATTGAGCATCGCGCCCGGCCGCTCTGGCCGGGAGGGCTGCGGCTGAGCGCGGCGCCCGACCTGCCCCGCCAGCG